>JADWQK010000418.1:600000-795048 GCA_017933935.1 Sesamia nonagrioides
CTCTACTTTCTAAGAACTCTAATATGGAATCGAAAACAGAGTAAAATCTCGTTAAGCATGCACCTTTCGACAACCAGCGTACTTCAGTATGTAAGAGCAGTCGTTGGAAGTCTTCATCATTTTCGTCGCACAATTGAGCAAATAAACGCGTATTCAATGCATTGCTTCTGATTTTGTTGACAGCTTTTATTACAAAATGAAGAGATTGGTTCAACCTGTCACTTAAATGTTTTGCCACAAGATGTTGTCGGTGGATTACGCAATGAATAGCTGTAAGTCCAGGTATAATTCTTTTGAGATGACTTATGAACCCACGATATCGCCCGACCATTGCAGGAGCTCCGTCTGTTGCCACTGAAATAATGTTTGTAAATGGAATCGATTTTTCCGTAAAAAAATTACTCAGGACATTAAATATTGATTCGCCTTTAGTGTCAGTCTCCAAAGTTCTGGCAAATAGCAATTCTTCGTGAATTTCTTCCTCAATAATAAATCGGACATATGCCAATAGTAATGCTTCATTACCGGGTAACGTTGACTCGTCCAGTTGTATAGAAAAATGAGTTTTTTGCAGATGATTGCACAAAAAGCTTTCGATATCAGAGCTCATTTCATCAATGCGTCTTTGTACAGTATTGTTACTTAATGGAATTCTTTTTAGTACGTCAAATGGTAGTAAAAAAAGGTGGTTTGTGCAAAACAGTTTTTAAAACCTCTTCAACAGCGGGTAAAATTAATTGTTCTCCGATAGTGTGCGGTTTTCCAGATTTTGCTATAAGTAATGAGATATTGTAAGAAGCCCGCAAGCCATCATCGTTACTTTGAGATGTTGAAGCGAACATACTCAGTATGTTCGCTTCAACGGGTCTCTTTCCATATTTTTCTTTCAATGTTTGAAAATATTTTAAATCTTTACCTATTTTATCAGTATGACACCTTTCTAGACGATCTTCGAGCTTTGATGGTTTCATAGAGTCATTGCTCAAAACTTTGTTGCATAATAGGCACATGGGCAATTGTTTGTCTGCCTCTGATGGAACAAAACCATATTTCAAATAATCGACACTATATTGTCGACATTTTTTCTTTGCTGTAGCCATGTTTCGTGTCAGTTACCTTACCTGTAAAAAAAAATGTTTTATTAACCAAGTTTTTTTCTGAATATAGGTATCACACCGCAGCCTTTGTCAGCACGCGGAAGTAGAATTACGGCTTGTAAAGGGACCAACTAATAAACCGCTGAGACAAATACAGACGTTTTCACAAAACGGTATCAATTTTAAAGTACATAATTTACCACTAATTTTTAATAGTATAAATAAAAATTGGTGTACTCAGTATCGAATACTGATCATATTTGTGTAGGAAAAAATAAAAGTCATCAAAACATTTTATTAAATCAATGAGTTCACGCGCTCCGTGTATTTACGTATTTTTTGTCTGCGGCTTCATTGTTAAAACGTGACAAACTGGCATCGAAGTTCAAGCCCCGCCCCCGTTTTCCCGTCGCCCGCGCACCGCTCACTCTTTCCGAAAAGGAATAGTTTTGATAAAATAGTTACTTCAAAATCAATTTAAAATGATTATGAAATTACTGTTTTATAAAATAAGTAGTTATTTGCAAAAAAAAAATACAAAATTAATTGCTCTGCAATATTGCTTATTCGGCCTTTTTAGAGAGGCAGTGCTTCTCTCGTGAAAAAACAATTGAATAAAACGTGTTGTTTTTGTCTTCAAATCGAAAGAGGACAATTAAAATATCTGTAAGTTACTAAGTTTATCTGTAAGTTTTATCTATACAAGCCGTTGTGATCAACCGACTAGTACACGTAAACAAAATACTTAAGTACTATAACAAAAAAAAAGGCTACTTACTTTTCTCCGGCACTAGCAAACACAGATATAAATTTTCTCACACCTTTTTTTCGAAATTCCGGAAACAAATGAATGAGTTTGCCTTTGGCATCAAGTATTTATAGTGGTGATCAAGTTCATGTCTGAACAAGCATTAAGCATTGTCGGGCGGATAGCGCTTTGCAAGTCTGTACACGAAATTGTACGTAATATCGAATACGCAAGTTTGGACAAGTAACAGTCGCTTGCCTTATTAAAATATTATCTGCTTAGATAGGTACTTAAAACAATGTAGGTAGGCCCTTATAAAAACTATGCTTACATTTTTGCTCTTTACTATCAAAAGCAGATAAATTTTCGTGGACCCCCATTTTTTGTTCACGCCTACGTAGACCCCTAGCAAGTTTCCCGTGGACCCCTGGGGGTCCACCTGGACCACTTTGGAAATCACTGATTTAAATGAATCTTTTTGAAGATAATACAGATTTAAAAATTGTGGAACGTCGCGTTTATGGCGCTACCGACCTGCCGGGGCGGGGCGGGAGCAGCGGGCAGGGCCGCTATGTTTTTTTATACAACGTTGACAATTTGTAGTGTATTTAGTAGCAGCTTTGCACCCGTACGAAGCCAGGGCGGGTCGCTAGTAATTTATAAAAAAAATGTTCACTATTGACAATGAGAAAGCTTGACTTACCCCAGCCATTTCTTTATTAAAAAGATACTTTTGATCGGCGAAGTCATTCAAAACCTTGGTAAATTTTTCTAAAGTTTCTTTACTATTAAGCGTTTCTGTGATGCATTTTACATTAATTCTCTTTTTATTTCCATTTTTCTTCGCCATTTCGGAACACTTCTTGTGCAATTGGATTGTCATTTTTCCCGCTGTCACTTTCAAACCGTATTCGAAATTTTCGTTGGATAGCAGTCTATGGTATATCTGGTAGAGTTGAATGTGCTCTCTAATGTGAGGTTGTATAGAGTTTGTTCTCCTATTATAGATATTAACTTGGAGATCCTTAATCAAATAATAAAGATCGGACAATGATATGTTTACTTGTGTTTCGTCTTTATTGTTTATTAGGTATTGGTAATCTCTGATTTTTAATCTGTAAATTAAAATTTATTTAGAGTAAGGCTCAAAAGTGCGTTACCACTTTTTAACTTTATTGCACTACTAATAAGTGTCAAAAGTGGTACTCCACTTTTGACCCTCACTGTAAATCAAAGTGAGTCGAAGTTAATATATGAACTATGAAAACCCTTTGGCTATGCAAATGCGCTTTTCTTTAGCAAATTTCGAGTTGTCACTAGGGAATGCAATCTCGACTCGAGACCGTAAATTCGAGATCTCCTCTAGTTTAAAAAAATCGATTATCTGTAAAGTTGGTTCACTGACTATAGTTGAACCTGACAACGTCACCTTTATCGCCGCAGTTATCGTTGCTATAAACAATTGACACCACATTCACTTTTCACTGCACTTCATACTTGACGAAAACACGTAAATGTATTATTGTAGTGTTTTAACGCTTGCGCTCAGCTGTAATCGGTAATCTTGGGTAGGGAGTTGCGAGCGATAAGCGTTTATTTTATTTGACATGTTATTATTTTAAGAAGCTGAATCAAACGTAGGTGATTAAAATATTCATTCATATCTTGGAAAATGTTATAAACCGTTTTGCAAAAGATCTTAGAAAATTACTTGTAAAGGAACCTAAGTAGAATCGTTTTAATTGCAAGCATGATATATTTAACTACTTATAAATCAGGATCATTTGCGTCTGTTTGCACACATACACACTACAAATACCTAATGTCTCATGTAGATGTGCTTGTGTAGTTTGTAGGACAAAATAGCCGTATGGCCATGCTTGAAATTCTCTAATTTCTATCTAATTTTCATTGTATATAATTGAAAATTTTAGTGACAATTTCTACAGTGAACTCCTACCACAAGGTCCCAGAAACTGGCTTTGTAGAGTGTTGTCTCTTTCTCTTTTTAACAATCTCTTTCTAAAGCTCTATGTGTTACCTTAAGGGTTCCTGCACACGACGCCACCACCGCGCCTCTGTCTCTACCCTCACTGTCTGCTTGATTCATTCCATTACCGGCCGCGTACGAACGTGTTCGCCGCGAGATCATATGTGACGCAATCATCCATACTAATATTATAAATGCGAAAGTAACTCTGTCTGTCTGTCTGTCGGTCTGTCTGTCTGTCTGTTACGCTTTCCCGCTTAAACCTCTCAACCGATTTTGATGAAATTTGGCACACACAATCTTTAGACCCTGAGAAAGCTGCAACATACACATACAAATATGCGAGCAAGTATATCTGCTAAACAGAGATTGATTGTTACCTTCGTATGCGGCCGGCAATGGAATGAAATAAACAGAGGTTACGCGGGCGATGCAGTGCGGTGGCACCGTGTACAGCAACCCTTACGGCCAAATACTCACTTATCCACTGCGGTTTTAATAGTATTGCACGTAATGGGGCATGTTGGTCCTAAAGGATTCCACGATAATGCATTCTTGTCTTCACAGAAAACGCGCGGTTCTGCAAATAAACAATTATTTATTACCACCAGACAAAATCTTGCCGTCAAGCGATTCGTCGTGTTCCGGCATGATGTCTGGTGAAGCCGTACGGAGGACGGGTCTGAGCAGTTGTGTTGCGATGTGTGCCGGGTACGATGTGCCTAATGTTGTTGTGTCGGGAGTTTGGTCGTGGAGGGTCTCCAGAACATCCTCTGGCGCAGCATCATTAGTCGTGTTGTTGGGTTAAACATTGCAACACCTCGCTCAACTGCCGTCTTCCTTCCTATTCACTCAGTTTTTTTGAGTGATTGGGCTTAATAAACTAGTGCGTTTTACCATCAACGATTGCATCACCGCTTACGATCAGGCGGGATTGCAGTCAAGCACTAGTTTATAACTAATAAAAAAAAAAATGATGTCTGGCGAAGCCGTACGGAGGACGGGTCTGAGCAGTTGTGTTGCGATGTGTGCCGGGTACGATGCACCAAATGTTGTTGTGTCGGGAGTTTGGTCGTGGAGGGTCTTCAGATCAATCTCCCTCTGCCGCAGCATAGTTGGTCGTGTTGTTGGGTTTAACATTGCATCACCTCGCTCAACTGCCGTCTTCCTTCCGATTCACTCTCACTCCAGTTTTTTTTTTAAATATTGTACGTTAGTGCTTGACTGCAATCCCACCTGATGGTAAACAGTGATACAACCGTTGATGGTAAAGCGCGCTAGTTTATTAAGAGCCTATTCACTCTAGCCTTGAAGACACTTAGATTGTAGTCCGACGCTTCGTCCGTATCGTAGTAGTTAGATCAAAGACAGTGATGGGATGTGACGTGATAGGTTTGGGCCCTAAAATTTTCTAGTACGGACAACAGCAGGTCAACCTACCCGAAACTATCAAAAAATCCCAATCAACCTTGAGCCTTAAAGCTTTATAGATAACTAGCAGCCGCCCGCGACTTCGTTCGCGTGGAATTAATTATGCTCCGCTCCTATTGGTCGCAGCGTGATGTTATCAATACATAGTATAAAACAAAGTCGCTTTCGCTGTATGTCCGTATGTATGCTTAGATCTTTAAAACTACGCAACGGATTTTGACGCGGTTTTTTTTAATAGATAGAGTGATTCTTAAGGAAGGTTTAGACTACCTTTTATCCCGGAAAAAATTGATATTCCCGAGGGAAATCCAAAAAGCGCGATATAACCGAACTCTACGCGGGCGAAGCCGCGGGCGGAAAGCTAGTATAGCATAAAACCTTCCTGGATTAATGGGCTATCCAACGCAAAAATAATTTTTCAAAGCGGGCCAGTAGTTTCCGAGACAAGCGCGAATAAAGAAACAAACAAACTCTTCAGCTTTATATATTAGTATAGACTAGCGACCCGCCCCGGCTTCGCACGGGTGCAATGCTGATACTAAATACACTACAGAAAAACTGTGAACCCAAACGCAAACGTGACGCCCCGCAATTTTTAAATCTGTAATATCTTCGAAAATATTCATATAAATCATATGCTGTAAAGGGCGATATAGATCTACATTAAATCACCATTGTATTCAAGGTATTAAATTGGATAAAGATTAGTGCTGTATTGGTTAAAATCGATTCGCAGAAAAACTGTGAACGTTGTGTAAAAAACCGCCGCGAACGCCGCGCCGTGTACCCCACACGCAAACGCGACGCCCCGCAATTTTTAAATCTATAATGTCTTCGAAAATATTCATATAAATCATATGCTGTAAAGGGCGATATAGATCTACATTAAATCACCATGGTATTCAAGGTATTAAATTGGATAAAGATTAGTGCTGTATTGGTTAAAATCGCTTCGAAAATTAGCCGGTATTTGTCGTAAAAAGTAAATGACAAAAAATATTATTGTGGGATATCCATAAGAGATAGACAATTAGAACTTTTCAATCATCATCATCATCATCATCTCAGCGTTTGTCCCGGTCGCATCCGCGGCTTTCGCGTTGGAGCCCGGGGTCCGCTTTCCTGCACATTCTCCTCCATTTCGCACGATCTTTAGCATCCTGTGGTAAGAGCTTGTTGGCACGCATATCATCTCTTACAATATCAAGCCAGCACTTCTTTGGTCTACCTCGCTTGTTCCGGCCCGGCGGAGGCGCCATGGCAAGACATTTGTTACCCACGTAACCTGCCGGTTTACGTAAGACGTGACCGTACCAGCGCAGGCGACTCTCTTGCAGTTTGTCTGCTATGTCACGGACACGGAGACTGCCACGGATGCGGGAGTTTCTAATGTGGTCTTTCCGCGTAACTCCACACAATTAGAACTTTTCAATGTGTACAATATTTCGTACATTATTTTGATAAATCTCGTAAGGTTGCCTGCTGTTAACTGCAAAAACATCATATTAGAAACATCTATAAAAATAGTATTTCTCCACAATTTAGTGCATATTAAACATATCAACCTTCCTCTTTAATCATTCTATCTATTAAAAGAACCGCATCAAAATCCGTTGCGCAGTTTTAAATATTTAATCATACGAAGGGACATAGGGAAAGAGAAAGTGACTTTGTTTTATAATATGTAGTGAAGTTGAAAATATAATAAAGAAATCTGACAGACTGTAGTAGCTTGATGTGCTGTCGTCTGTATCTAATAAAACTGAACAGTTTGAACCATAACTTTTTTTTTGTTGGGTTGGGAATGACTACTCCCGCTCTGGACGGAGCGGAAGGGCGTGTCAGACTTTTACTGACTAAAACCCACCCGTGTTTCTTCACTTGCCTTTGCGACGGCCAGGGCCACGGTTTCTTGTTTAACCAACCCGTAACCCTGACCCAGGAGGGATCGGTCTTTGTGGACGCCGTCATGTGCTGACATCTCTTTGAGTCGCGCATGAAACATGACGCGCCGTCGACTCGGGCCTGGTCCTTAGCGAGCGGCGAGCTGCCCACTGCTCACCGCCCGCAGGCCCGCGCCTACGGTGGCTGGGAGTTCGGTGTCGTCTCCCTCCCGGGCGTCTCCTGCGGCGGTTAGTGGCGTGAGGGTGCTGGGATTCCCGCTGCCTCACGTGCTCCGCTTCCTCCTTTGCCAGCATCACTGCTTCGCGAAGGAGGTGACAGCCTGCCATGCACTATCGCTCCGGACCATGGCTTGGACCAGGGTCGGATGCGAGAGATCGCCGCCGATTGCCGCTACGAGGACACGGCGGTGCTCTACCCAAGCCGGGCAGACCTCCACCGTATGCTCCACCGTGTCCTCAGGGCGATCCACACAATGGTGACACCCTGGCGTTTCCTCCCGCCTAATATGGAACAGGAACCTCTCGAAACAACCGTATCCGGTGAGGACCTGCGTCAGGCGGTAGGTGAGGGCGCCGTGGTGCTTTTCTAGCCACTCCTCAAAGAGGAGACTTACCGTCGCTATTCTGACGTGCCCATTGAACCATAACCTTACCTGCAAATAAGATATGTAACGCCAAAACGAAGACCAACAACATTTTTTGACTAATTACTAAGCGTTTACTTTAAAGCTAAAATGGCGAACATCGCAACAATACTAGCTATAAAATTGTTAATTTCGACTATAAATATGTTAATTAGAGTCATTATATGAGTAATTAGTACTTGAATGGATTGGGTACGCTTCGAGTTATGTACGATAGTTGTGCGAGCGGTGGAACGGTGGTATAAGCCCCGCACGATGATATTGCGATTGGCGGCCATCTTGGTGACGTAGTCGAACTCGCACCGTCGGTACCGTTCGCAAGTTCAGTCCGCGCTTACCCACTTACGCACATCGATAATTTTTGTTAGCTTTTTGTTTTTGTTACCCTGTTTTATTGTTGTTCTTTAGTTTTGATGTTTAGTTTTGTTAACTGTTACTCGTTAAAATGAGTAAGAAATTAATTAATAGTCGTGCTCGTGAAATTATAATTAAAGTGGGCAATTATTTTGTTAAAGAGAAAGAGGATTGTAAGTTAGTTCTTGAAAGTATAAACCGTGCTTTAAAAAGTGCTTCGGACATTTTAATACCGAAGCAACTGCTTACAGTTATTAAAAATATTTTGCAAAATTCTATCAAAGTCACGGAGTGTGTGGCATGTGCCACAGGCGTTGCAAAAAATACTGTGACGAAATTGAGACGAGAGCATGAGTCAGCAACAGCCAGTGGCAGCAAAATGAGAACTCCTACTAAAGGAAAAAGACAAAAGAAGAAATATTTCGACGGGTTTTCCTTAACAGCTTTAAGAAATTTTATAGATTCAATGTGTACGGTGAGGAGAGAAATACCAACAATGCGCAAAATCTTGGCGGCTTCAAAAGTAGACCTTAATTATACTGGTAGTGAAACTACATTAAGAAAAATAATGAAATGTGATTTAGGCTACCAATTTAAACGATGCTACCAAAAAAAACTGGCCCTAATTCAAAGACCCCAAATTCAAGCGTGGAGGGCTAAATATTTACCTACGACGTATGAAAGAAAATGACTCGCTTGGTAATAACAAAAGACCCGTTATTTATCTCGACGAAACGTGGATACATGCACACTAACGGTAGAAAAATGTTGGCAAACAGCAACCGATGGAGTGAGACGGAACGACAGCCCCGGCCGCCGGTGGATAATAGTTCACGCGGGATGTTAAAGCGGTTTTGTTGACAATGCCCTTTTAATGTTTAAAGCAGACACCAAAATACGAGATTACTATGATCAAATGAATGCTGAGAATTTCACCAAGTGGCTTACAGAAAAAATAGTACCCAACATACCACGCAACTCCAAAATTGTGATGGACAACGCCCCTTATCACAGTAGGGATGAGAATAGGCCACCAAGTATGAACAATAAAAAACAGTTGATTGTTGAGACTTTCCCAACGACAGTACAAAACCTGAACTGTATTTATTAATTAAACGGCACAGACCGCCGAAAAATTATAAAATTGACAATTTATTAGCTGGCAATGGCCATGAAGTCGTTAGATTACCACCTTACAACTGCGACCTCAACCCCATTGAGTACATCTGGAACCTGGTAAAGATGAGGGTGTCAGAAACGAATGTGGAGCAGTTGGAAAGTCGCATTGAAGCTCTGACGTTGGAGTCATTGGCGTCAATAACTCCAGATGACTGGCGAAAGGAAGTCAATCATGTTAAACGGCTTGAAGAGGAATACCTATTGGAATAAAGATCGAATAATTGACGAGTTATTTCTCATAAAACGGCGACGACAGTGAATCGGAAACGACAGACACAGAAAGCAGTTATGATTCGGAAGACTATATAATTTTTTTTACATATTATCCTGGTTTTATTTATAAGCTGATAGATTTAGGTAGTAATTAAAACATGACTACTACACAGTGGACTCTGGTTCAATTCCCGCTCGCAAATTAACAGAAATGTAATTAGAAAAACATAGTATACATGTAAGAAAGATATACGAATAAGTATATTTTTCTTAGGTCTACAAAAATTATTCCTTGAAATTTTTAATAATGAAAGTTTATTTGTCATAATATGGGTGAGTAGGTATACCTAAGAAAGAATGTTAAATGCAAAATTAATATTAATTTTATTATACATACACCCTTTATAATAATAAAATTGTGTAATAAAATTACAAAATACAAATAAACCCTTAACCCTAATATTAATTTATACATACACTCTTTATAAAGAGTGTAATAAAATTATAAAATACAAATAAACCCTTAACCCTAATATTAATTTTGCATTTAACATTTTTTTGCTAGCTGTCCTTCTGTGTGACAGATGACGTCACAACGCTGTTATTGTGACAAGGTTCCATCGCAATATCATCGTGCGGGGCTAGTAGGCCATAACATCGGCTGCCGGCAGAAGTTACCACCTACCAGACAAAGTCTTGCCGCCAAGCGATTCGTCGTGGTGGTGAAGCCGTACGGAGGACGGGTCTGAGCAGTTGTTTTGTGTTGTGTTACGTTGTGTGTGTACGATGCGCCAAATGTTGTTGTGCCGGGAGTTAGGTCGTGGAGAGTCTCCAGATCAATCTCCCTCTAGCGCAGCATTGTTTGGTCGTGTTGGTCTTGGGTTTAACATTGCATCACCTCGCTCAACTGCCGTCATCCTTCCTAGTCCTTAGTTTTTTAAGTGAATAGGCTTAATAAACTATTCCGCTTTACCATCAACGATTGCATCACTGCTTACCATCAGGCGGTATTGCAGTCAAGCACTAGTATATATTAAAAAAAAAGCCTCTCGTAGCCCACACAAGATAATGTCAGAATGTCAGGGGATAGTAGCTAGGGAGAGTCATCATCATCATCATGTCAGCGCTAATCTCAGTCGCATCCGAAGCTTTTTCAGCTAGAGTCTGGGGTCCGCTTTACCAATTTCCGTGCGTTCAGGCGCTTTTGCCATACCTATTATTGGAATCAATTGTAACAGCACATACCTACTTAGGACCCATTAACTTAATCAAATTTTATTCCGTGGTGCTTGGCACTCTGGGCTTCTCCCAGTTGCAAAAATGTCCCTTTGTGCCGATTGGCCTAGTTCTGTTCTGTCTCCTGCTTGTTATAGAGAGAAGTGGAAAAAATATCTTTTTTCTTACTCCTCCGCTATTATTTTCTGATAAATTTCGTTGCGGGACCCAAGACGACAAGAGAATCGTTTCTTCGGGACTCGTCGAGCTTCATTGCTCGGCGTTTTTCTGGCGGTCTCCACTGTTGATTCTGGCTTTCAGGAGTTGCAGTGAGTGGGATAATGTGTGGCGGTCCGCTTTACCAGTCTAACTGCTGATTTTGGCTAAATTTCGTATTTTCCGCGAAGCGACTACCTCCACAACCCGAAGTAGATATCGAAGCATTGCAACTAGACCACTTGGACTTTTGAGCGCTCCAACAACCCGTAACGACAGCCATTAGATGTCCGTATAGCAACCGGGACCGACGGCTTAACGTGCTTTCCGAGGTACGACCAGACCAGTGCAAATATTCATATTCATGAATACAAATATTTGCACTGCGCGGGAATCCGGACCTCTTTGCGCAGCGGTCGCGTTCGCTGATGCCACGGAGGCTGTCAGTAGCTAGGGAGAGTGTTTGTCAATATAAACGTCAGTACGAGCTGAATGCCTTTAATGCAATTCAATTCAATTCAATGTATTTATTTGCTTACTAAGTGTACATTAGTGGTCTTATATCTTATGTAACAATTAGTCCTTACAACTTAGCGGCCTTTTTCAGGCATTGCAAAATTTGAGTTTACAATATTTTAATTTCAACATTTATAATTATAATTTATATTAACAATAACAATACTTTTTCACTGCACTGTCGCGACATGCGCTAAGACGTATAATAATAGCGATGTTTCCTGGGTAAAAATAAAATGATTCTATTTAGACCGTCATTCAGATTGTAGAAAAATATTGGATACGTATATTTTGTTTTATGAAATCAATAAAAATTGACAAATTTAAGAGGCATCAAAGATCAGGAGCGGTGGCGTGCAGTGACGTCACACGAGTTTTCAACGCACTGTGTCATCTTTATTTGTTGTTTACATGAAAAAAGAAAAAATACGTGTCTAGTATTTTTTGGAAATCTGACTGACTAATTAGTTTTTTTTAGTCAACTACCCTATTGTTGGACTTTTGAGGGCTCCAACAACCTGTAACCACTGCCATTAGATGTTCGTATAGCAACCGAGACCGACGGTTTAACGTGCTTTCCGAGGCAGTATCAGACTAGTGCAAATATTCATATTCATGCATACAAATATTTGCACTACGTGGGAATCGAACCCGCGCCTCCTTGCGCAGCGGCCGCGTTCGCTACTGCTACGCCACGGAGGCTGTCAGTAGCTATGGAGAGTGTTTGTCAATTAAAACCCCAGAAATAATAGTATTTCTCTACAATTTAATGGTTGTTATTATAAAACCGCATCAAAATCCGTTGCGTAGTTTTAAAGATTTAATCATACAAAGGGACATAGGGAAAGAGAAAGTGACTTTCTTTTATAATTTATGTAGTGATGATGTTGTTCCAGGAGAGAAACCGTATCAGTGTCAATACTGTGACTACGCTTGCCGGGACAACTCTACGATACGGCGTCACATGGAAAGACATCTTGGAATATCCAAGGATTATTCGTGTTCTATCTGTAAAAAGACGTAAGTATCACATAATATTCCTTCAGTGTTCAGCGAAGGCGGTTGACAAAGGAGTCAAAACTTCACTTTCTGGCCGGCACCAGTCGAGGATTGAGCAAGGATCGTACTGGGTTACAGTACAAAACCCGCCACACTGTTCCCAACTCACTGCAACTCCTGAAAGCCAGAATCAACAGTGGAGACCGCCAGAAAAACGCCAAGCAATGAAGCTCGACGAGTCCCGGAGAAACGATTCAACTGTCTTGGGTCCCGCAACGAAATTAATCAGAAAAGAATAGCGGAGGAGTAAGAAAAAATATATTTTTTCCACTTCCCTCCATAACAAGCAGGAGACAGAACAGAACTAGGCCAATCGGCACAAAGGGATATTATTGCAACTGGGAGAAGCCCAGATTGCCAAGCACCACGGAATAAAATTTGATTAAGTTAATGGGTCCTAAGTAGGTATGTGCTGTTACAATTGATTCCAATAATAGGTATGGCAAAAGCGCCTGAACGCACGGAAATTAGTTCTAGTTTCTACAAGGTCCGTATAATAAACAACTGCGGATGTAACTTGTACACTATCCAACATAATATTGCGTTCATTCTGCCAAAGAATACACTCCCATAAGATGTGATGTGCGGACTGTTCAAATTCACAGTCTGTTGTAGAACATTGACACAAAGGCGAAGGAACAAGTTTAAAAGAATAACAGTTACTGGGTTACAGTACGTCAATCATGGGCCTAGCGAGGCAGTTGGTTCTAAGTCTCGTCCTGACTTTTACTATACTACTGTTTCCGTATTCTAAATCCTTTCCTGGCTTATAATCAACGCCTTACTCGGGGGGTCGCCGGCTAAAAGAAAAAGTTGAGGTTCTTACACAGTAAAAACGCAGTTTTAGTGAGAAGGATTTGCTTTTTTATTTTTTAGAAGTTTATCAAATTGTGGTGCTATTTTTGAAATGTTAAAAATCAGATTATTTCTCTCATCTAATCATTTTTTTCTCTCGGTGGTAGGCAACAACATCAGCCGCCGGCATAAGTTACCACCCACCAGAAAAGTCTTGCCGCCAAGCGATTCGTCGTGTTCATGTTGTCTGGTGAAGCCGTACGGAGGACGGGTCTGAGCAGTTGTGTTGCGATGTGTGGCGGGTACGATGTGCCTAATGTTGTTGTGTCGGGAGTTTGGTCGTGGAGGGTCTCCAGATCATCAGTTGTTGGGTTAAACATTGCATCACCTCGCTCAATTGCCGTCTTCCTTCCTATTCACTCAGTTTTTTGAGTGAATAGGCTTAATAAGCTAGTGCGTTTTACCGTCAAAGATTGCATCACTGCTTACCATCAGGTGGGATTGCAGTCAAGCACTAGTTTATAACTAATAAAATAAAATAAATAAATACTACCATTGAAGAAAATGTCAGTTCACATAGGTATGAAGTGGCGAATGGCATTAATAATTTAAGAGCTTCTTTTGCCAGCTCTGATATTTGGTTTTCTGGTCTGGGATTTTCGGGTTTTGGAGATTTGCCTCGGAAATCACGGAACGCCTTTGGGCCCGGCTGTCATTTGTAGTAAAGATGGTGGAATAAGGTGATCTCAATATGTAAAGATGGTGCACCCATCCACTCAACAACCGCGGCAAGTGTAGCTTTACCTGAGCGGTCGACATGTGCATCTGTTAATATTTAGCTCCTCGATTTCAATAAATTATTTTACGAAGGGTTCCCGCATGCTATTTATGGTCCCCCATCCACGAATTGACCTCGGCAAGTGGGGCTTAACCTTTTTTTTAAATTCTTCTTGTTTGTATTGCCAGGTTTAAAAAGAAGGAGACGTTGCAAATTCACGTGGATGAGGTGCACTTCGAACTGGATACCAGGAAGCATCCCTGTGGACAGTGTGATAAAATTTTTAAAACTAAGGGGACCCTCTATATACATGTTGTAAGTATATTTTTTTACATTTTATTAGCTTCACTTGTATATTTGCAAGCTTGTTTGTTTGTTTGTTTGTCCGTCTCTAACTCTTTGGACTACGAGTGAGCGGCTCATTACTGTAAAATGTCCCACCGTTTTCAATACATTCGTTCGTTCTTTTTAAAAAAAGAATATCGAACTAAAAAGTCGAAAATAAATATAGTTTAAAAAACTAAAAAAAACGTGCTTTTAAAAATAATAAACTAAAAAGTTAAAAATTATTTTAAAAAAGCGTGAGGCACTTAATGTACAAAAATTATGGCACAAAGAGCCACAACATTTTTTTAAAATTATTTTTAACTTTTTAATTTGATACTTATTTTTAAAAGCATGTTTTTTTAGTTTTTTAAACTACACACATCAAAAGTGTCTAGGGATCAACATATATTTTTGCAATAACTTTTCTCCTGATTGATATTAATTAAAATTTTCTTTAAGGATTCATCAAATAAAGTGTTTTCGTTTGTCACAGTAACGATAAACCAAGTCACCTTTGCATTAATAAAGCAATTTGCCATTTTCCTAATAAAGGGATATTTGACATTTGAACCACTAACACAAAAGTTCGAAAAAAAGACTGAAATAACAGTTTTCTCTAAAATTTTATTGGGCAACTTAAACAATTAATAATCCGTGTTTCTACCGCGAACACTAACAACACAAGAACATCGGTTTGGCATACTCAAAATGAGTTCATCCAAATCACGCTGTGGAATGGCTGCCCATGTTCGTTGCAACAACAAAAAAAGGTCTTCTTGCGACTGGATACCCTCCATATTCGGCAGAGCTCTTCTCTGTAGCATATCCCATGCATGCTCAATCGGGTTCAAGTCTGGCGACTGAGCAGGCCAGGGCAGGACATTGATGTTAGCTGCGGCGAGAGTCTGTCTTACAACTCTTGTGGTGTGCGGTCGTGCATTATCATGCATTAACTGAAATAAGGGACCGATTTGCACTTGTAGAGGAACGATGACGTCTGATACAATCGTTTCAGCATAAATTTGAGCGTTGAGGTTGCCTCTGATCCAAATCAACTCAGTTCTTCCGCCGATCCAAATACCCGCCCATACCATGATGGTTCCACCACCATAAGGATGGACTTCCTGGCAGGATTTTAATCGCTGTTGGCGTCCAGGGGTTCTCCAGTGTCGTATACGTCTTGTATCCGGTCTCATACCAAAACGAGACTCATCAGAAAAGCACACGAAACGCCATTGTTCTTCTGCCCAATTTCTGTGTTCAAGAGCCCATTGATATCGAATCCTACGATTGTGCATTGCTATAGGTGGTACCCGTAGCGGTTTTCGGGAATGAAGGTTCACTTCATGCAAGCGGTTTCTGACTGTTTGGTCGCTAATTAAGTTCCCTGAAGAGTGATGAAGCCTCACGGCTAACATCATGGCGGTTATTGTTGGAGCTCTTCGAGTTAAGATTTGAATGTATCGGTCTTGTCTCCGTGTGGTGCAGCGATACCGTCCTCCATGGCGCTCAGCCACGGTACCAGTGCTTCGGTAACGTGTCCAAAGTCGACTGATAACACTCTGACTTGTATTCAGAGCTAAAGCCACAGTATGTTGCCGGGAACCAGCTTCTATCATTCCCACGGCTCTGAGCATTTCTTCCCTGCTTAAATGACGTCGCCGCTCCATAATAACGTTGGTTTTAATCAGTAGTAGGGAAACAGTAGCACTAATAATGTCTTCAATGCGTTGTATGTTTTTATAGGGAAAATATTGACAGCTGATTTTCATCTTTTACTCGAATTTGATTCACAGTTCCTGATTCAAATTATGAAATGCACCAAAAAGGATCCATATAAATTTATAAAATCATAAATTTATTACAAAGCCACATCTCAATCTCAAGAAATCCGCATAAAAATGCTTGATCCCTAGACACTTTTGATGTGTGTATATTTATTTTCATAAATTATAAACTAGTGCTTGATCGCGATTCCGTCTGATGGAAAGCAGTGATGCGTGAAAGCGTGCTAGTTTATTAAGCCTATTCACTTAAAAAACTCGGTGAATAGGAAGGAAGACGGCAGTTGAGCGAGATGATGCAATTTTAAACCCAACAACACGAACAACGATGCTGCGCCAGAGGGAGATTGATCTGGAGATCCTCCACGACCAAACTCCCGACACAACAACGTTTGGCGCATCGTACCCGGCACACATCACAACACAACTGCTCAGACCCGTCCTCCGTACGGCTTCACCAGACATCATGCCGGAACACGACGAATCGCTTGGCGGCATCATACCGTCACGAAAGGCTCATTTTGTTATCCTGTAATCATTATCAACCTACCTTTTATTGTCCCACTGCTGGACACAGGTCTCCTCTCATATAGACAAGGATTAAGCGTAATAACCACGCTTGCTCAATGCGAGTTGGTGATTTCAGACTAAAAGTCCAGGTTTCCTCAATATTTTTTTTTTTTTTTTATATATTAAAAACTAAAAATGTATGTATAAAAATATATGTTTTCCTTCACCTTTTAATCAGTCATTGGTGTCCAAGATATACTTAGAAAGTACATATAACTTTAGAAAAGTTACATCGCTACTTGCCTGACCTGGAATCGAACCCGCTCACTCATACTTGAGAGGCTGGTGTTTTAACCACTAGGTCACCACGACTAATGACTTAAAACTATCATTTTTAATGCATTTTAATTTTTAATGTCTGGACTTGAAAAAAGACGACGATCCCTGAGTTTTTTCGGCTTTTTCTTCTCGGAGCTAGTCAGGAAATGGCGGCTCCATCTAGTTTAAAAAAATATGACGTGTAAAAGTGATCAGTGATCCTACTTGCTTATTAAATGATTTCATGTCATTTGAGTTTCCTGTAATGGTAGTTGGCAAATGAATACAAATTTTTCTTTACAGAACACAGTCCATAATGAAGCAAATCGTATCAAATGCGAGATCTGCGGCCGCCTCACTACCAAGAATAACATGCAGGCGCATATGCGTCGACATATTGATGTCTGGCCGTACAAGTGTAGTTACAAACCATGTGGGAAGAAATTTAAGGATAAGGTAAGAAATAATTAAAAAAAAAACATTTTTTTTTTAATATATTATAAACTAGCGCTTGACCGCAATCCTGCCTGATGGTAAGCAGCGACGCAATCGTTGATGGTAAAGCGCACTAGTTTATTAAGAGCCTATTCACTCTAGCCTTGAAGACACTTAAATTGTAGTCCGACGGAAACACCGCCGCTGGAAAATTATTCCAGTCCCTTGATGTACGCGGTATAAAGGAGGAGGCGAAACGCTTCGTCCGGATCGTAGTGGTGTTAACAACGTAAGGGTGGAAACCAGCCGTACGACGGGTCGTCCGCTGGTGGAACGGAGATGGGGAATTAAATCATGCAATTCCCTCGCACACTCCCCGAAATGCATCCTATAGAACACCGAAAGGCTGGCTACTCTACGCCTGTGCTCTAGGCTTTGGAGACCAACTCGAGTTAGATCAGGGTCACCAATCAGCCTCTTTGCACGTCTCTCCACTGAATCCAAAGTGGCCAGGTGACACTTGGCAGCACCAGCCCAAACGTGGCTGCAGTACTCCACACACGAACGGACCTGTGCTTTGTATAACATTAGAAGCTGCCCAGGCGTGAAGTACTGCCGGACCTTTGCGATAACGCCAAGTTTCCTGGCAGCCACCTTAGCCTTGGACTCAATGAACCAACAAAGATCATACAAAGTGGTGCTGACAATACGACAATAAATTAAACATCGTGTACCTCAACACATTCTCAGTCTACCCATAAAAAATCATATAAATATATCCATTAGTTTAGTCACAGGAACTTATTTTTCATTTTTCACATTTTCTACATGATGTACATGTTGATAAGGAAGCGCTTAGAGGTTGATGACCGCCGCATTCAGCGGTAGGTACTAAACTTTAATTGTCAGGATTATTACTATGAACCAGCATTGTCCGTGTTTTCATTTATGAAACGCAGTTTTAGCGGTTAACTATCAAGTGACATTTTATTAAAAAAAAGAAATGTTGGGAACGATTACACAGATTATAACTATCTTAGTTTAGTTCCCCGAAACATCACTAGAGGGCGATAGATGTTCAACAGCATATAATTTTGATACATTAAACAACACCCCCACTTATCAAAATAATGTTAAAACTTTACTTCCTGTATACCTAACAATTCCATAAAATAATAATGCTTTACATTACCTAAACCTTTTGTAAATAAGTCCGCTGGCATTTCAGCTGTTTCCAAGTACTTCAATTCTACAACACCTGCACTAATACAATCTTTGGAAAAATGGTAGCGTATGTCTATATGCTTGCTTCTTTTATTAAAATTACTATTACCTGAAGACAGCTTAATTGCGCCTTGGTTATCATTATACAAACATATGGTATATGACTCATTTACAATCTCCTTATATAAATTCATTAAATATACAGCTTCTCGACATGCTTCAGCAACACCCATATATTCAGCCTCAGTGCTGGATAGTGCAACTGTTTTTTGCTTTTTGGCCTCCCATGAAATTACACTCCCTGCTAACATGAAACACAGACCCGTGTAAGACCTTCTGTCTACAACATTATTTCCCCAATCTGAATCTACAAATCCTACTAATTTTGAATTACCCTCATTAGTATATTTAAGTCCATAATTCTTAGTTTTTTTAAGATATTTTAAAATTCGTTTAGCATAAGCCCAAGTTTCACTATTGTAGCAATTGTTAAATTGGCTTAAAAAACTGACTGAGAAAGCTATGTCTGGTCTTGTTAATACTGCTAAATACATGAGTCCTCCAATTAATTGCTGATATGGTAAGTCCTGACTATTTTTATTATCTAAATTAACATTCAATTTGGACTCCAACGGTGTATCTGCTACCTTACAATCTGCCATATTAAATCTGTTCAATAATTGATTAATATAATTCTTTTGACTCAGTGTAACTGTTTTATTAACTTTATCAATATTAATATTCATTCCTAAGCAGTTCTTAACCTGGCCTAAGTCTTTTAATTTAAACTTAGAAGACAATACCTTCTTTAAATTATTACACTCTGTATTATCATTGGAAAATATAAAAAAATCATCCACATATAGGCTAACTATTGTCCTTTTATCATTATTAACTTTAGTATATATACATGGTTCTAACTTTGAACGTTTATAACCAATATTTGTAAGACATTCATCAACCTTCTTATACCAGGCTCTTGAGGATTGTCGTAGCCCATAAATGGCTTTATTCAATTTAAGCACTTTATTATTATTCTCAGAATTCAGCAAACATTCTGGTGGATGCATATAAATAGTCTCCTCAAGATCCCCGTTCAAGAATGCCGTAGTGACATCAAGATGGGTTACATCTAAATTAAGTTTAACAGATAATGCGAACAACAATCTTAAAGTTGAATGCCTAACAACTGGCGAAAAAGTATCTGAATAGTCCACATTTTTCTTCTGCATATAACCTTTGGCAACTAAACGTGCACGATAACGCACTTTATTGTCATTGTCCAACTTCTTTCGTAACACCCACTTACACTTCACTACAGTCTTACCGTCTTTTGGCACATCCACTACATCCCATGCATTATTGTCCTTGAAACACTGAAGTTCTTCTTTCACAGCTAATAACCACTGATCTCTTTCAGCACCCTGTAATGCTTCCTCGATAGTCAGTCCACTAGCATCATCAAATACTTCCTCTGGCATACATATGTTCGACATCCCATACCGTACCGGCTTCTTTCTGTTTCTGGTACTTTTTGCTCGTAGCTCGGGTGAGGTATTGGCATCTTCATAGTCACTAGGTATGTATGTACTATCTGAGTCACTTGATATTTCTTCAATAGCTAGTGAATCATCATTTCCTGAACTCTTGTCATTTACATTAATGTCCCCCACTGAATGTGAATATTCTACACCTTCTGTTATTGGTATGCTGACGTCTGGACCTTTTTCATCTTCCATAACAACAACATCCCTGCTTGTTGTTATGCGTTTTGTCCTTGGGTTATATATTCGATAGCCTTTGGTGTCATCAGGATAGCCAACGAGAATGTGCATTTCTGACTTCTTGTCCCATTTCTGTCGCTTCTCTCTTGGCAAATGCACCATAACACTGCTACCAAATATTCGTAAATGGCTTACATCAGGCTTGCAACCAGTCCAAATTTCAAAAGGAGTCTTGTCATTTAGTGTAGGAAGTGCAGTTCTGTTTTGTAAATAGACCGCTGTGTTTGTGGCCTCAGCCCAAAACTCTTTGCTCAGGTTAGCATCAAATAACAAACATCTGCCTTTTTCTACAACTGTGCGGTTATTCCGTTCTGATAAGCCATTTTGCTCTGGGGTATAGGGATTACTTCTTTGGTGAATTATTCCTTCCTTCTTGAGATATGAATCAAATTCCTTATTACAATATTCACATCCATTGTCACTTCTTAATGTCTTTATTTTCTTACTTGTTTGTTTTTCAACTTTCGCCTTAAATTCTGCGAAACAACTGAGTGCTTCACTCTTATGTTTGATGAAATATATGAATATCATACGACTGAAGTCATCAATAAATAGTATGAAATATCTAGAACCACCAAGAGACGTATGTTCCATAGGTCCACATATGTCTGTGTGAACTAACTGAAGTATTTCTTCACTCCTAGAACCTTCTTTTGTGAATGGAAGACGACACTGTTTACCTTCACAACAGACTTTGCATGACGATTTGTTGAGATCAACCTTTTCTTGGAGAATCATTCCTTCAACAGCACTTGTCATTTTATTGAGGTATTTACTATTTAGATGACCCATTCTGCGGTGCCAAGTACTCCCTGACACAGTCATATTTGCCACTATACTGTCAGATACTTTCAATTTGTACACACCATTAGTCAGCACCGCTGTAGCCACTAATTCATTGTTACGATTATATACTTCACAGCCATCTGACGTAAACTGAACATTATTACCGGATTTAATTAACTGGCTCACTGACAATAAGTTGGTTGTCAACCCTGGAACACATAATACATCCTTAACTTGAACTTTGAATTCACATTGATCCGTTTCAGTTATAATGTTCACGTCGCCGGAGCATGATACCTGCAGTTTCTCGCCACTAGCAACAAAAATGTCCTTCATTTCATGTAGCTTACTATTCTGGATCCATTCCTTGTTAGCAACCAAATGCATACTTGCGCCTGAGTCAATGTACCAATCTTCTTTCTGAAACTTGTCACTTAAAAATACAGTACTGAACGCATTTGTTTGTTTCCAATGCGATTGTTTCATATTTCTTTTGTCATTTTCGGCATTTGGGCACTGATTTTTATAATGTCCGGTCTGTTTACACCGGTAGCACTTTACATGAAGTTTGTTGACATTGACGTTTTGCCTTTCATTCGCTTGCGCTTTGTCCATAGACAATTTATTCTTTTTCTTATGTTGCCACTTCTGTGTACTGCTCACAAAGGCACCACTCGCTTCATTCAATTGACTTGAAGTTAGATCCGTTTCCATGTCCATGAGCTTCGTTCTAATGGCGTCCGTTGTGATTTGGATGCCAGAATGTTCTATCGCCATAATCATTGGCATGAACTTTTCAGATAATCCAGCTAACATGAGACACCCGATCCATTCGTCACTGATGTTAAATCCTGTCCCGCTCAACTTTTGTCCGGTTTCAACTATTTGAGTTACATACGACTGCATTGAAACACAATTCTCCTGGCGAATTGAGATCAGATTACGTAACAAAGATATTCTTCGAGTAAATCCAGAATCGTCAAATAACGCCTTCAACTTGTTCCATAGCTGCAACGTGGTGTTGACGTCTTTTATATGAACGTACAACGCACTATCAATAGTCATAATCAGTTTCGCCTTAGTCTTCGTATCATCTGCAGTTTCTAATATCTTCCCAGGTATTTGCTTTATGCAATGTAACATATCCTCCAGTATTAGAAAATTCTCTGCTGCAAACACCCATTCACCATAGTTGTCACGCCCTTTTAGCTTGGGCACGCTTACAAGGTAATTCGATGTCATTCTTGCAAACTATCACTAAATTCATCTAATAACACGCTATTCACCGTTTTAGACTACTTTACTGTACTAATTTCACTGATTAACGGATAAAAATTAAAAAATGCTGGGCCCATAACCTATAATGAAACGCAGTTTTAGCGGTTAACTATCAAGTGACATTTTATTAAAAAAAAAGAAATGTTGGGAACGATTACACAGATTATAACTATCTTAGTTTAGTTCCCCGAAACATCACTAGAGGGCGATAGATGTTCAACAGCATATAATTTTGATACATTAAACAACAGTCGTATTACCAGCACCACTCTGTTTAAACGCATCATATACAATATGTAAAGAAAACCCTGTCCGAGCCGTGAAGATATTGTTAGGTTAGGTTAGATTCTACTAATGCCTTCAGAGCCGCGCTAAACTAAAAAAAAACCCTAAAAAATAAATATTATTTCGCAAAAGGAGGTACTTACCTTAATACATGTGTGGTAGGCAATACATGCGCGGGCGAAGGGGGGCAGGGCTCGCAGCACGCGGTCGCATCGCTCATAATAATACCGCCAAAAATGGTATTGTCACTTTTTTAAAAATTACCAAATTTTGGGGAAGTTGGAATTAATTCGCGGAAAATAGATTATTTCAAAATTTATTACTATTGTTACTATGATGATTATGTAAAATTTCATATTTTAGTTGATCATGTGTTTACCTAACCTTTATTAACCTTATGGGTCGGACGGGGTTTTCTTTACATATTGTATAAAGAAAAATGCACACAGCTGTCACTGGGCGTATCGTATAAAAATTGCACATAGTTATTGTTGGGTGTATCATGAGCCCTAGAAATTGCACGTGGCTATTGTAGGACGTATCATACGCCCCCAAAAAATAGCACAGGGATTTTGAATGTTTTTAGAGCAAGAGTTACAGTCAAAGAGTCGGTAAGTTAGAAAATTGAAGCTAATTAATTGCCCATTCCAATTTGTAGATATTTAGGGAGAAGAACGGGCTAAAATTGAAATCGGTAAGTGATACAAAAAAAAATTAATCAAAAGTTGTTCATAATAATGTAAGAAACAACTTTTCAATTTAAAGTTCAAGGCTAGAGTGAATAGGCTCTTAATAAACTAGCGCGCTTTACCATCAGTGATCGCATCACTGCTTACCATCAGGCGGGATTGCGGTCAAGCGCTAGTTTATAACATACTAGCTTTCCGCCCGCGGCTTCGCCCGCGTGGAGTTCGGTTATATCGCGCTTTTTAGATTTCCCTCGGGAATATCAAATTTTTCCGGGATAAAAGGTAGCCTATGTTCTTTCTCAGGGTCTAAAGATTGTCTGTGCCAAATTTCATCAAAATCGGTTGAGAGGTTTAAGCGGGAAAGCGTAACAGACAGACAGACAGACCGACAGACAGACAGAGTTACTTTCGCATTTATAATATTAGTATGGATATAAAAAAAAAAGTTTTTCATTAAAATGATATTTTGAAGGTGAAAAAGTGAAAAATACACTTTTTTTGATACTTTGGCGCCACCTACAATGCGCGGGTTTTGTTTTACGACATTGCAACAATGACATAAATTGTAGAGCGCAACGCCCTCTACAATTCTGTTAAAAAAATGTTCAAAAATGTATACAAATCGAGAAAAATGCGTTTAAAAAAATTTTGTTGAGTTTTTCAAAAAACCGCTAAGAGTTCAAGATGTCCACCTTCAGGGTAGCTTCGTGACGTCATTTTACAATAAAAAAACCAACACTCAATTTTGTGGCACTTTTTTCCACGAGGGGCTTTAATTTTCGACAGATTGACTGTACTATTATGCAATTTAATACCTTAAATACATACGTTGTTGATTTAATATAGATCTGTATCGCCATTTACAGCATATGATTTAAATGAATCTTTTCGAAGATATAAATGATTTAAAAATTGCGGGGTGTTGCGTTTGGAAAGGCAACGCGCGGGCCGCTATGTTTTTTATACAACGTTTACAGTTTTTCTGTAGTGTATTTTTTTATGGGACAAAACCTGCCACACTGTTCCCAACCCACTGCAACTCCTGAAAGCCAGAATCAACAGTGGAGACCGCCAGAAAAACGCCGAGCAATGAAGCTCGACGAGTCCCAGAGAAACGTTTCAACTGTCTTCGGTCCCGCAACGAAATTAATCAGAAAAAAATAGCGGAGGAGTAAGAAAAAAGATATTTTTTCCACTTTCCTCCATAACAAGCAGGAGACAGAACAAAACTAGGCCAATCGGCACAAAGGGACATTATTGAAACTGGGAGAAGCCCAGATTGCCAAGCACCACGGAATAACATTTGATTAAGTTAATGGGTCCTAAGTAGGTATGTGCTGTTACAATTGATTCCAATAATAGGTATGGCAAAAGCGCCTGAACGCACGGAAATTAGTTCTAGTTTCAACAAGGTCCGTATAATAAACTGTAGTGTATTTAGTATCAGCGTTGCACACGTGCGACAGCCTCCGTGGCGTAACGATAGCGGACGCGGCCGCTGCGCAAGGTGGCGCGGGTTCGATCCCCGTACAGTACAAGTATTTGTATGCATGAATATGAATACTTATGAATACTTGCACTGGTCTGGTTGTGCCTCGGAAAGCACGTTGAACCGTTGGTCAGAAAGCATGTTAAGTCGTTTGTCCCGGTTGCTTATTAACATCTAATGGCAGTCGTTACGGGTTGTTGGAGTCCTTAAAAGTCCAACAATTGGTCTAACTGCAATGCTTCGATGTCGCCTTCGCGTTGTGGAGGTCAGACGGCAGTCGCTTCACGGAAAATGCCGAAGTTTAGCCATTTGAGCAGTGGGACTGGTAAAGCGGACCCCAGACTCCAAAGCTGAATAGGCTTCTTATGCGACTGGGATTAACGCTGTGATGATGATGATTGCATCCGTGCGAAGTCGAGGCGGGTCGCTAGTATTAACTAAATCCTTTTACGTTACAGGGCGATCTCAAACGCCACATCGTAATCCATTACCCAGACAACCAGCATTTGTGTACTCGATGCAACAGACGCTTCCCGCGCAAGTTCAGACTGACCAGACATTTATTGAAGGGATGTCGGGTCCAGTGTCACTATTGTGGACAGTTGTAAGTATACCGAATCTCTTTTTTTTTTTACATATTATAAACTAGCGCTTGACCGCAATCCTGCCTGATGGTAAGCAGTGACGCAATCGTTGATGGTAAAGCGCACTAGTTTATTAAGAGCCTATTCACTCTAGCCTTGAAGACACTCAAATTGTAGTCCGACGGAAACACCGCCGCTGGCAAATTGTTCCAGTCCCTCGATGAACGCGGTATAAAGGAGGAGGCGAAACGCTTCGTCCGGATCGTAGTGGTGTTAACAACGTAAGGGTGGAAACCAGCCGTACGACGGGTCGTCCGCTGGTGGAACGGAGATGGGGAATTAAATCATGCAATTCCCTCGCACACTCCCCGAAATGCATCCTATAGAACACCGAAAGGCTGGCTACTCTACGCCTGTGCTTTAGGCTTTGGAGACCAACTCGAGTTAGATCAGGGTCACCAATCAGCCTCTTTGCACGTCTCTCCACTGAATCCAAAGTGGCCAGGTGACACTTGGCAGCACCAGCCCAAATGTGGCTGCAGTACTCCACACACGAACGGACCTGTGCTTTGTATAACATTAGAAGCTGCCCAGGTGTGAAGTACTGCCGTGAAGTAGTATCTCAAAATTATTGTTGGCAACACTGAGCCGGTGATCGGTGGTGGAGAGCTCGGTGGTAGGTAATAGTTTTCCACCGATGACGGGAGCCTAGACAGTCGCGGTGGCTTAGTGTTTTCTTTTTTAAATCTGCTACCTCCAACAATAAACAATTGATTCTTCTCGCACTTTCATCCTTCATACGTGATCTTTCTTTCATTCCATGTCCTCATTCACATCTTTTCTGGGTGGGTTGCCCAGCTAATATTCCTATGTATAATAGCTATCTATCTCTGTATCTTTTCTTATGCCTATTTATTTCTTCGGGTGGGTGGCTTAGGGGTCATCCATAAAGTACGTCACACATAAAGGGGGGAGGGGGGTGTCGACAAAGTGTGACATGGTGTGACAAGGTGTGGGTGGGGTACTAAGTTTCGTGACAACACATTTCAAAATTTTTCAAAAAGTCATGAAATTCGTATGACGTACTTTATGGATGACCTCTTAGTGGTTAAAACGCCAGCTTCTCATGTATGAGTGTGCGAGTTCGATTCCAGGTCAGACAAGTACCAATGTAACTTGTACTTTCTAAGTATAAGCGATAAGACCGCCCATTGTGTCACCCTTTGTAAAATTTTTATATTTATGTTTTTGTAATCTATATGGTGTACATAATAAAGAGTATTCTATTCTATTCTATTCTATATCTTGGACACCAATGACTGATGAAAAGGTGAAGGAAAACATCTTGAGGAAACCTGGACTTTAAGTCTGAAATCGCCAACCCGCATTGAGCAAGCATGATGATTACGCTCAATCCTTCTCTGTGTGAGAGAAGACCTGTGCCCAGCAGTGGGACGTTAAAGGGTTGATGATGATGATGACGGGAGCAGGGTCCAAGCTATCGGTGGTTAGGGCTCCAGTGACAGGAACCTCCTCACGATGCGGGCCGTATCTAGGAGTACTACCTTTTGAATCAGGCCCTTGATCCAACTGCCTAATGAGAGCCTCAATAGATGTTGGTCGAGGCTCTTGGCTATCAAACCATTGGCCGATGTGACAATCGGTTTAATAACAGCCGAATTAAGCCAGTATAACGTGACATGGTCGTTTCTCTCTTTTTGCTATCTTTTGTACATCTTTTTCTAAAAAATCTTGCGAGTGTTGGCGCGCGCCTCTGAAGCGATGCACGGGGTAGTTTAACACCCCACTACCCCGTGCAGGAGACGGGGCCCGGACAGACCGGGCCAGCACGTCAGTGTGGGGCCGCGGCAGAATCAAGGACTCCCGCGGCTCCGCGCGCACGTAACCGGAGGGACACCGGGGTGGTTTTTAGTCGATAGGAGTCTGACAGACCCCGTCGCCCACCCCAGGGTGGTGGATATCCATTGAGGATGTTCCACCCCGGAACAAAAAAAAAAGGCTCTTGGCTATCAAACCATTGACCGATACGACAATCGGTACAATAGGCTATTTGACAGTATTCAATTTTTTGGTGATTTTTTGCTTTAATTGCATAAAATGAGGGTTCTTTATGTCATTTACATGAGTTTTAATAAAAAAATAATAACATTAATATATCCAAAACACAAAAATATGTTTGGCTTTTTGTTTCTCGCGCCACACATTGTGAAACGATCCGGATTTGCTAATGTCGCGATGACGTCATACGCGCATCAACGCTTGTTTTCGGCAAACTTATAAACTGTTTCTCGGGGTTTTTTATCGATTTATTTGTACAACCCGGTACAGCACACCACTTGTAAACCATTTTATTAGATAACAGCAACAAATGATAAATAAAAACAAACACCACTGAGAACAGAAAACCGCTTGTGACGTCACTTACAAAGCGCGACGCCATATTGCTGAATAAATCGTTTTCGCGGCTTATTTGAATTTTGAATTTTTATTTGCATATTTCTTACTAAATACGTATTTAAAATTAGAAAAAATACTTTCGGTGAACTTCTTAACCGCAATCAAGTAATTCAAGATAAAAATTATAAATCTGTCAAATAGCCTATGACAGCCGAGTTCACATTCCACATCTCTGATTATTATGATTATAATTGTTACAGGTTTTCCGCCAAAATTTACCTGGCACAGCATATTAAAAATGCTCACGGTCCTTGTCCCAAGTCTAGAGAGTATTTATGTGACATCTGTGACATGGTCACCTACAGTAGAAGAGGTATCATACAACACCTAAAATATGGACATGGCACTGAAAAGGTGAGTGTGATTTTTTTTTCTTTTTTAAAATAATAATAAACTAGCGCTTGACTGCATTCCCGCCTGCTGGTAAGCAGTGATGCAATCGTTGATGGTAAAGCGCGCTAGTTTATTAATCCCATTCACTTAAAAAAGACTTAATAGGAAGGAAGACGGCAGTTGATCCAGGTGGTGCAATGTTAAATCCAACAACACGACCAACAATGCTGCGCCAGAGGGAGATTGATCTGGAGACCCTCTACGACCAGACTCCCGACACAACAACACTTGGCGCATCGTACCCGGCACACATCACAACAAAACTGCTCAGACCCGTCCTCCGTACGGCTTCACCAGACATCATGCCGGGACACGACGAATCGCTTGGCGGCAAGACTTTGTCTGATGGGTGGTAACTTCTGCCGGCGGCTGATGTTATGGTCTACCACCGAGACAAGTCTTCATACGTAGAGTTCAGTTTGATACTCAACTTTACAACATTATTTTTTGTATGTCCGAAACCCGAACACTTGTGTATTTTTAAGTAAAGAATCTATGTACAAAATTTCAAAAAGATAGATGAAAAACCACAAAGTTATGAGCTTGTTATCCTACTTGGTTGTCCTAACAAAAATATTGTCCACGCTCCTGTCGGGCAGGCCACCAAATACATTTCGGAAATTGTTGCAGTGTGTTTACCGAGCACACAACGCAGTTGACGCCAAAGGTCAATGCACCGACCTTTGGCGTCAACTGCGTTGTGCGCTCGGTAAACACACTGCAACAATTTTCGAAATGTATTTGGGAAGAAATATAACATGGTGTAAAAATGATTGGAATCGATTCAGTTGCTTGTTGTGAACAAACTATATTCAGGTTTCGCTTAAACAAAAAATAACGATGTATAGATACCACAGCACCAGTTAAACCCAACAACACCGCCAACGATGCTGTGCCAGAGGGAGATTGATCTGGAGACCCTCCACGACCAAACTCCCGACACAACAACATTTGGCGCACCGTACCCGGCACACATCGCAACACAACTGTTCAGACCCGTCCTCCGTACGGCTTCACCAGACTTCATTAAATCTCATGATTTGAAGTCCGGGAGTGTATTTATTTATTTCAAAACTGAACTCATTTTGGTTTCAGGACACGAAATGCCAAATATGTAGAAAAGATTATTTCAAACACCAAACGCTGAAGGAACATTATTTGAGTCACCACAACCTGCAATACACTCTTTTGGATAAAAAGTAAGTGGAATAGAATAGAAATACGACAGCACACCAAGCTACACAATCTGTCAGATTTCTTCATTATATTTTCAACTTTATTTCTAAAGGATTAAGGCTCAAGGTTGGTTGGGAATATTTGACAGTTTCGGGTAGCTTGACCTGTTATCATCTGTATACTATACAATATGTAAAGAAAACCCAGTCCGACTCATCAATACTAATATTATAAATGCGAAAGTAACTCTGTCTGTCTGTCTGTCGGTCTGTCTGTCTGTCTGTCTGTCTGTCTGTCTGTCTGTCTGTCTGTCTGTCTGTCTGTCTGTCTGTCTGTCCTGTCTGTCTGTCTGTCTGTCTGTCTGTCTGTCTGTCTGTCTGTCTGTCTGTCTGTCTGTCTGTCTGTCTGTTACGCTTTCCCGCTTAAACCTCTCAACCGATTTTGATGAAATTTGGCACAGACAATCTTTAGACCTTGAGAAAGAACATGGGCTACCTTTTATCCCGGAAAAATTTGATGTTCCCGAGGGAAATCTAAAAATCGCGATATAACCGAACTCCACGCGGGCGAAGCCGCGGGCGGAAAGCTAGTAAGGATAATAAAGGTTAGGTAATCACATGACCAAATAAAATTTTAAACTTTACATAATCTTCATAATTGTTAAGGCTCAGATGTTATTAAATTAAATTAAAGGCAAGCGGACTGTATACTATTTATTAAAACAATCTTTGACAAGTAACCTAAAGTCTAAAGGGATGACTGCGCGCGGTCGTGTCGGACGATGCAAAGAAGCTTATGTGGCCGGTCCCGTAGGCGACGCAGCCGCGCTGTCCGCGTCTTCGAAGTGTGTGTGAACAACAATAATAATACTAATGAATTAGGAAATAATCTTTTTTTCCGCGAATTAACTCCAACTTCCCAAATATTTGGTAAATTTTTAGAAAGTGTCAACGCCGTTTTTGGCGGTATTATTGGTAGGTAACTTGTATGAAAGTGTGTGTTGCCAGTGATGACTTACGGAACTGAAACGTGGTCACTCACAATGGGCCTCATACGAAGGCTCAGAGTCACACAAAGGGCAATGGAAAGAGCTATGCTAGGAGTTTCTCTGCGTGATCGAATCAGAAATGAGGAGATCCGCAGAAGAACCAAAGTCACCGACATAGCTCTGCGAGTCGCTAAACTTAAGTGGCAGTGGGCAGGGCACATTGCTCGTAGAACCGATGGCCGATGGGGCAGTAAGGTTCTGGAGTGGCGGCCACGAACTGGAAGACGCAGCGTAGGGAGGCCCCCAACAAGGTGGACCGATGACCTGGTGAAGGTCGCGGGAAGCCGATGGATGCGGGCAACACAAGACCGGTCAGCGTGGAAAGCCTTGGGGGAGGCCTTTGTCCAGCAGTGGACATCTATAGGCTGAAGAAGAAGAAGAACTTGTATGAATGAATGTACCAATACTGGCGGCATTTTGTTTGACCGCGTGCCCTACCCCCCGTCGCCCGCGCATGCGTTGCCATGTAAGTTAGCTCATTTTGCGAAATAATATTTTTTTATAAAATTTAGCTAGGCTTTGTAGGTATAAGTAGAATCAGTTATCGATACTTAACAGCACCTTCACGGATCGGACAGAGTTTTATTTACATATTGTATAAATTACAGAACATAAATATTTAGGATCATCGGACGACCCGTCGTACGGCGAGTTTCCACCCTTACGTAGTTGACACCACTAAGATCCAGACAAAGCGTTTCGCCTTTTTTTTTTTAAATAAATTATAAACTAGTGCTTGACTGCATACCCGTCTGATGGTAAGCAGTGATGCAATCGTTGATGGTAAAGCGTGGTAGTTTATTAAGAGTCTACTCACTCTAGCCTTGAAAACACTTAAGTTGTAGTCAGATGGTAACACCGCCGCTGGCAAACTGTTCCAGTCCCTCGATGTACGCGGTATAAAAGACGACGCGAAACTCTACGATCGGATCGTAGTGGTAGATAGATACTCGCAGTACGACGGGTCGTCTGATGATGAAACGGAGATGGGGAATTAAGTCATGCAATTTCTTCGCACACTCTCCAAAATGCGTCCTATAGAACACCGACAGGCTGGCTACTCTTCGCCTGTGCTCCAGGCTTTGATGGCCCGTCATCCAGGGATGGCATGGCTGTCTTGGATTATCTGCAGACCGGTGACAAGGATCACCAATGCTTTTGTACTAGCATACTGCACACAATCATTATCAACCTTTTTACCGTCCCACTGCTGGGCACAAGTCTCCTCTCATATAGAGAAGGATTGAGCGTAATCAACACGCTTGCTCAATGCGGGTTGGCGATTTCAGACTTAAAGTCCAGGTTTCCTCAAGATGTTTTCCTTCACCTTCAGTCATTGGTGTCCAAGATATACTTAGAAAGTACATAATTATAACTTTAGAAAAGTTGCATTGGTATTTGCCCGACCTGGAATTGAACCCACGCCTTCATATTTGAGAGGTTGGTGTTTTAACCACTAGGCCATCAAGACTTCTCGAACACAAACAATGCACACAATAACTTCAGTAAATTAATATGAATGAAGTAATCAAATATTTTGTGTCAATTTTATGATTTGAAAGAGTCTTCGCGGAGTTCTTGCTTGTTCTTCTCCATAGAGACATTTTTTTATCGAGGGGAAACCTTCAAAAGGCACCCGACCATCTGGGGACCGAGGTTGGGGAGTGTGGAATTTTTACCTCTCTAAAATCACCCCGGTCAAATCAAATCAAAGCATTTATTTCAAATAAACCAGTTACAGGTACTTTTAAATTGTCAGAAGGTCGGTCAGTCAGTAAGGTGAAGCTAGTCGCCCATTCCAAAGAATAGGTACCCATGGAGAAGAACGGGCAAGAAACTCTATGGACACTCTTTTAAATTATCAAGCTATTGATACAATTATTTGATTACATCATTCATGTTGAAATCAACCGTGTGAGAACGATGCAGAAATATATTGTACGCTAAGAGCGTCCATTATTGTAAACACAAAAAAAAAGAAACAACAATTCAGAAAATAAAATACGCCGTGGCAGCTAAGAGATGACCAGTCCCCTCTGACGGCGTCCGTTCACGAACATGACGTATGGATCAGATCAGCATCATTCAGCTCAACCATATTGAAGGGAACCTAATGACCCAACACACACGCCACCACCAGCGAGATATTTGAGTGAGCATGACACACTCTCAACAGCCAGAGCATAATCAGCAATTCAGCTCATGGCGTGGTGTGGCAGCAACAGGCCTGCCCCGAAAGATTTCGAATAGGATTCAAGTGGACTATATTTAGAACTAGCTTTCCGCCCGCGGCTTCGCCCGCGTGGAGTTCGGTTATATCGCGCTTTTTAGATTTCCCTCGGGAACATCAATTTTTCCGGGATAAAAGGTAGCCTATGTTCTTTCTCAGGGTCTAAAGATTGTCTGTGCCAAATTTCATCAAAATCGGTTGAGAGGTTTAAGCGGGAAAGCGTAACAGACAGACAGACAGAGTTACTTTCGCATTTATAATATTAGTATGGATAATAGACATACTAGAATATCATAAGCGAATATCTGATAGAATGATGCCTTCGGAAATCTCTCTGGTGCTAAGGAGTTAAAGGCGGCAACAACTTACCTCCAACCTTCAGATGAGGAGTTCGTAGACCACCGCACCAGTGTAGCTACCATGAGTTTTCATTACGAGACTCGATCGTCGATATATTTCATCATGAATAATGATGTAATCAAATATTTGTATCAATAGCTTGATAATTTAAAAGAGTGTCCATGGAGTTTCTTGCCCGTTCTTCTCCATGGGTACCTACTCTTTGGAATGCGCGACTAGCTTCACCTTAGTGACTGACCGACCTTCTGACAATTCAAAATCAAAATCAAATCAAAAAATCAAAATCAAAGCATTTATTTCAAATAAACCAGTTACAGGCACTTTTGAATTGTCAGAAGGTCGGTCAGTCAAAAATGCCTGTAACTGGTTTATTTGAAATAAATGATTTGATTTGATATCGACCACGTTCGGCGCTCTCATTGGTTAAGAGTTCTTACAACCTTGAAGCGGGCCAATCGATGAGTCAAACGCGCTCGATATCGACGATCGAGTCTCGTAATGAAAACTCATGCTAGCTACACACAGATCACGAGAAGACGCACTTCGACCTAATTCACTGGCGGACTCACTGACTTTATTAATTACCTCCCTTACCGTTACAAGAACGTGGCTATGACTTGCTAGCTTGCCAATTCGACTGCGATTATCCCCTGCCCCGCCGTTCGGATACGCGGAAGCACGGTGGAACCGTTGCGCTCCGTTTTACCACCAGTTCCGTTCCACCGCCGATAAACACCAAATCAGAGGGAGATATTCAACAGGTGGTTCCAGATCTTCCTAAAAGACCAATTCCTGAACTTTTTTTTTTTAGTGATTATAAACTATTGCTTGACAGCAATCCCACCTGATGGTAAGCAGTGATGCAATCGTTGATGGAAAACGCGCTAGTTTATTGAGGGCCTATTCACGCAAAAAAAAAAAAATGGGTGAATAGGAAGGAAAACGGCAATTGAGCGAGGTATGCAATTTTAAACCCAACAACACGACAACGATTCTGCGCCAGAGGAAGATTGATCAGGAGACCCTCCACGATCAAACTACCGACATAACAACATTTGGCGCATCGTACCCGGCACACATAGCAACACAACTGCTCAGACCCGTCCTCCGTGCGGCTTCACCAGACATCATGCCGGAACACGACGAATCGCTTGGCGGCAACACTTTGTCTGGTGGGTGGTAACTTCTGCCAGCAGCCGATGTTATGGCCTACCACCGAGAAAAGAACTGCTTCTGCGCAACGCCTGTAAAGGCTCATCTTTAGGGAGACTATAAATAAGGCCTCGCTGTGTATGGCAGCAGCTGACCACTGTGCCAGCGTCTTCCCTGGGGTCAATTGATGGGTGCACAGATTCGTCACTCTATACGCCCGCGACCCCAAAGGTCCACTTACCTTTATTAGGTAAGCGGGTTAAGAAGGGGTCTTAGGCGCCAAGGCGGTTGCCTCCTTCTCCGAGTAGGATCAATCCTCTCTCGATCCCGCTCAGAGGACTCCTTCTTGACCATTAAGCTGGGTATCCATTTCGTTCGTGAACCTCTTGCGCTCCGCGCTCTCGTAACCGCTCTGATGAAGATGGTACGCGTATTTCCATAGAAACACGCATGCTCCACAGTCCTCTTGTGAACATTGAACGAACATGACTGTCGTCACAATTAGTGGCTAGTTAGTGCAGCATATATTTTATTTCATTATCTACTGGAAGACTATAGAAGCCCTCTTCGCTTTTGAGAATCTGTCATTTACAAGAAAAGACGTTCGAATTTGTTGTAATTGGAACTTCTCTTTCTGATCTAGAGCATCCCACAGCTCAGTATAATTTCGATACAACCCAATTAGAGATACATTTTTCTTCTGACCACTCCACTAACGGACGCACGTACGCTCTTGAGGTGATGTCTTGTTCGCGTCCATGAACAGACTCATCTTCCCTATGTGTTCGCCCAGTTTATCGCCACCCATTGGAGCGCTGAACGCGGAGTCCGCACCGTGCACGCTCCAAGTTCGCGAAAATAGTGAATACCCGGGATCACGGTCTCACAGATCAAAGCTGCTTCTATCCAATTTTCTGTCGCTGCCAGCATAGAGCTGCTAACCTACTCTTTGTAGACTCGCTTCATTTTGCTGACTGAGCGTCCTTTGATAATACAAAAGTAACTGTAATTGGTTTATTTCAAATAATTGAAAAAGTATTTGTTTATTACAGGAAGAAACCTAGAGTTGTAGTTAAAGAAGAGCCTTTGGAAGAAATCGTAGAAATGGGTGACCCTCCAGACTTTATGTACGAAGTGGAAATACAGAAACATGACATTGATGGTAAGATCGAATCAAATATTATTTATTTGAGTTTATTTGTTTATGTAATTAAGTATAAGTACAATCATCATCATCATACCAGCGTTAATCCCAGTCGCATCCGAAGCCTTTTTCAGCTTTGGAGTCTGGGGTCCGCTTTACCAGTCCAACTCCTGATATGGCTAAACTTCGACATTTTCCGTGAAGCGACTGCCGTTTGAACTCCACAACCCGAAGGCGACATCGAAGTATTGCAGTTAGACAAATTGTTGGACTTTTGAGGGCTCCAACAACCCGTAACGACTGCCACTAGATGTTCGTATGGCAACCGGGACCAACGGCTTAACGTGCTTTCCGAGGCACGACCAGACCAGTGCAAATATTCATATTCATGCATACAAATACTTGCACTGTGCGGGGATCGATCCCGCGCCACCTTGCGCAGTGGCCGCGTCCGCTACCGCTACGCCACGGAGGCTGTCAGTAATTATGTATACAATATTCCCTCTTATTCATAAACGTTGCTTACAGTTAACTAGTGATTGTGACTGTTTTTCCATACATTTTTGACGTTTTAACGTCACTTTACTTTAACCTTTTGAACGCCCATCTATAAAGGGTGTATCTGACATCGACGCACAAACGAGTACCATGGATCCAGTACATGATTCTGAACCCCCCAGTGGTGGAATTTTTCGTCGGCTTTTTATGATTTAAAAAAATATATATGTAGTCTTTTTCACTTTAGACCGTTCATAATTGCTATACTTTTATAACCCAATAAGATTTTAAAGTATATGTTATTTAATTTGCTAATTACATAAAAAAGCGCAATGAAAACAAAACTCGAAAAACTGTCTTATCAGCTGATTTAATAGAGTTCACATCAGGGATCAACGTCATACCTACAAACCCGCACGGCGGCACGCTTGCAACGTTCGAAGGTCGAGTCGACACTATTTTTAAAACACTTTGAATTCTGTAACCGTTCGTTAACGACATAAATGACTATCATAAATTTATTAGTGGCATGGGGTCTAGCCTTTTCGCGAAATTTGCGTTACGATGTCGGATACACCCTGTATAATACGCGATGTGTCCCCCTGCGCCACACTACAAATGTATAACTTATCTATAGTAAAACGTAGGGATGGGATTAATGTCCTATCGACAAATAATATTATACAATTAAAATAATGTTTGTTCACCAATTTACGAAGCTAAATAAAAACTGTAACCGTAATTTCATATTTTATTTTATAAAAAAATCTATATGAAAACCTGGATATATTCCCCATAACAAAGAAATGAATTTTAAAATTAATTAAAAAATAAAATTATTATTTTATTAATTCTAAATTTATTAGACGTGTGTTCTAAAAGGCACATCCCTATCTGTCTCCAAATGTAATCCTTCTACTTCATATCAAGTAGTTGGCGCTCGAGGCACGTCAAAATCGTTTCTGTTATAAGGATGTCTAGATTTCTATGGTATTTATTTTTATATTCACTGTGGTCGAGTTACACGTGCATAAACTCAACCGATTCCTGCATAATTTATTTCGTTTACTTACAACAAATACAATTAATAGAAGCTAAATACGTGGTTTCCTACGTTTAAAAAAAAATGGAGGGTAAGTGTCTGTTTCACACAGATGTTATAGACCTTTTTTAATGGTGTCGCAAAATACTCGCAATTATTTTTCTGGTTTGTAGAAACTAATAGAAAACGGAAGAAAATTCCTGAAACGGAAGTTGACGACTTAACGGAATGTCAAGACGACAAACTATTTCAAAATTATGATTCAGACTTGAACAATTCGCAATAATTCGTCATATTCACAGTCACAATTTTTTTTTATAAAAACACGTGCGCCAGCTCAAGATGTAAACATTGCACTATACTCTAAAATGCACAAAGTCACTATGACCTTGAAACCCGTCCGCTTATGACGTCACAGATTTACTTCTATACAAGTCGGTGGCGCGTGCGGACTGACAACTAACTAACTTTGTAGGGATGGGTTTTTCCAACGGGGTTTCACTATCGACATTGATTAGAAAACCTATTAATTCTTGATTAAGGTGAATGAAACCGAGTTTATAGTGTACAATATTTATAAAATATTATATATTTACGTAATTTTCTTGAAATAATAGTATTTATGATCATTTCGACGAAATGAAATATAGCGAGGTCTTCATCGTGTCCCATCACTGGCTTACTTGATGTCAAGTAATTGGCGCTGGGGGCATTAAAATATTTTCTGGCATTTTTGTTTCTATTGAAAATAAAACAAATAAGAACTTATTATGTGTGAAAAAGTTAAAAATATGGCTGATAACAGGGCAAATGTCCATAAAAACAAAATAAAAGGTCTTGTAAAAGTCGTAAATTTATTTTATACTGTGATTACTTCTAATCAAGTAGTGGCGCTGAGGGCACGAAAATCTCGAACTTGTATAGAAGTGATTGGCGTTCAATAGGTTAATAATCGTTTATGATTAAACCCCTTAAACACTATGCTGTTTATTCATAAACAATGATTAAAGTTAAGTGACGGGCAACCGTCAAAAAATTATGGTAAACAGCCACTAATCACTAGTTAACTTTAAGCAACTTTTATGAATAAGGGGGATTGTTACGGGCTAGGGGGTATTAAAATGCCGGTTACGGGTTACGAAGTTTATTGACAACGAAGGTACAGTCGGTAGTAGGCAATGACAAGTAGAACGTAGCTGATGTCGCACCGAAGCCTTCCCTTATGTCCACAAAGTCCGAGTCATACACACACAACAACACCACAGAAGTTACTTCACGTAATCCTTGAAGTGCTCGTTATAGTTGTCGCTGTAGATGTTCTCGATTATCGCTTCTTTCGCTTCGATAGTCAAATGCATTCGCTGAGTCACGCCGTTTTTTATATGTAAGGACATCGAACATTCCAGATCTATCTAGAAATAATAATAATAGAGCTTAATTTTGAGTACGTTCAGCAAGTACCTACAGGTACTTCACAGGAGACGAGTTTCCAGTAATTTCGATGTCGACCTTCGTTGTCAATATTGATGAAACTTATGCTGTTAGATATATCACCTTAAGCCTAGTAATGCATTTTTACATCTTACCTCGTGTGCGTTCGCGCAGCGGAATGTTGTTGAATTTATAGATTTTAAATATGCAGATATTTAGTGTATGACGTCGTGTAATTGTGTATGGTAAAAAAAAAAATTGTGCATGCAGCCATTGTGGAGAAATTCACCAAAAACTGATTCCGCTGGGCGAACGTTGCATCATCACACTCGTCTCCACAGAGTAGGCAACTCGTTCATGGGTCAATGTATACACTTTTACAACAAGCTTCCCATGGACATTCGAAACTTACCCATTAAACGATATAAGAACCATATAAAGGCCAAACTTTGCAAAAAGGGGTATTATAAAATCACAGATTATTTAGAAGACAAAAAAGCTTGGGACTGAGCTGCTCGCTCTGTTGTGTGCATTTTCATTTTTAATGTCTGGACTTAAAAAAAGACGATGATCCCTGAGTTTGTTTCGGCTATTTCTTCTCAGAGGTAGTCAGTTAGGAAATGCCGGCTTCATGTAGTTAAAAAAAATAAAATAAAAAATAAACATGACGTGTAAAAGTGATCAGTGATCCTACTTGCTTAATAAACGATTTCATTTCATAGGGTTTAAAAGTTACGTACGGCATGTCACGCAATATTGAACCTTATGCCATTGACATAAGATGCATTTGTAACCACTATAAACATGGTCTCTTGTAAACATGGTCTAATTAAGTGATCACCCTTTTCAGATATCCCTGCCGAGACACCACTATTTAGCCCCCAGCCTACGCTACGGCCGACCAGTCCCGAGAACTTCACCATAGACTCTGACACCATAACTTATTCAAAAAAAGTTCTATCAGAGGACATATCACGGAGTTTGATAGAACGTGAAAGTACGACGGACGTGTTTGACGATTTCTTTATTGGCCATATGTTGAAGAAGCCTGAGAAAGTTGGTAAGTTTTTTGTAGATTAAAAAAGGGATGGTGGTAGACCATAACATCGGCTGCCAGCAGAAGTTACCACCCACCAGACAAAGTCTTGCCGTCAAGCGATTCGTCGTGTTCCGCCATGATGTCTAGTGAAGCGCCAAATGTTGTTGTGTCGGGAGTTTGGTCGTGGAGGGCCTCCACACCAATCTCCTTCTGGCGCAGCATCGTTAGTCGTGATGTTGGATTTAACATTGCATCACCTCTCTCAACTACCGTCTTCCTTTCTATTCACTCAGTTTACATGCATACATGATTTTTTATTCAACGTTATTTATATGTGAAACCTGAAACACGTGTCCAGTATTTTCATGTAAAGAATTTATATACAAAATTTGAGAAAGCTATCATAAATAATCACGTAGTTATGAGCTTGTTATGTTACTTGGTTGTCCCAACAAAAATATGGTCAACGCTCGGCGGGGGGCCCTCAGAAACCACACTGCAACATTTTTTAAATATATTTGGGAAAAATGATTTGGAATCGATTCAGTTGCTTATTCTGAACAAATTATGTTTCGCATTTAAAAAAGAACGTAGAAAGGTGTTATTCAGTCTGTCCTTTAAAAATCGAGGAGTAAATAATAACATTCTTCTTCCTTAGAACCACCAAAACAAATAGTAGATGTGGAAAAGAAGAAACGTGTTGAAAAGCGCTTGGAGAAACTTCTAGTCCAGGCGAGGGTACGCAACCAGTGGGTCAAGTTGGAAAAACTACGCCGACAATACAACCGACGTATCAAGACGGCGAACAGCGGGGGCGTTAGTAAAGGTACGTAAAGGAGTGTCTCTTGTACACAGTGGAGGTCTGCCCGACTTGGGTAGAGCACCGCCGTGTCCTCGTAGCGGCGATCTCTCGCGTCCGACCCTGGTCCAGGCCATGGTCCGGAGCGAGAGTTCATGTCAGGTCGTCACCTCCTTCTGCGAAGCAGTAATGCTGGCAAAGGAGGAGGCGGAGCATGTACGGCAGCGGGAATCCCAGCACCCTCACGCCTCTAGCCACCGCAGGAAATGCTCTGGTCGGGAGACTACAACGAACTCCCAGCCACCGTAGGCGCGGGCCTGCGGGCGGTGAGCAGTGGGCAGCTTGCTGCCCGGTAAGGACCATTTTTTTTTTCGGGGTGGAAATCCTCATAGGATGTCCGCCGCCCTGGGGTGAGCGACGGGGTCTGTCAGACTTTTACTGACTAAAACCACCCCGTTGTCTCTTCTATCACGAGCGCGCATGGAGCCGCGGGAGTCTAAATTCTTCCGCAGCCCCACACTCTCGTGCTAGCCCGGTCTGTCCGGGCCTCGTCTCCGGCACGGGGTAGTGGGGTGTTAAGCTACCCCGTGCATCGCCTCAGAGGCGCGGCTCCTGGGTCAGGGATGCGGGATGGTTATAAAAGGAGCGGTGCGCTCCGACCAGAGCGGAAGAAGGTAATTCATGATTTCCCATCCGAGAATAAAAAGGCGTGTCCTTAACTTGTTCTTAACATTCCACCAAAACATAAATTTACATTTAAATTTCAACATTTCATACTCAAGCTGTCTCCTGTGTATTCAAATACTTTTAGATTAAGATCAATGTATTTACAAAACAAGACAACTTCAAAATCGAAAGAGTATCGATGGCCTAGTGATATCAGCCGCGACTTACAACTTGTAGGTAGTAGGTTTTAACCCCGCCAGGCGCTTTACTTTGTGTAAATTATTTCATCACGAGAAAACCGGCATGTCCTAGAGGCAAAACTTCTAAGACATGTGACATGTACCAACCCGCACTGGGCCAGCGTTGTAGATTACGGCCCACTCCCTCTCACCGAGAGGAGGCCTGTGTCACAGGAGTAGTTATATTATAGGCCTATAACTCAAAATCTAAGTGAGGAGATGTTCATTTTCATTACTTCCGAACATGTGTTGGATACTGAATAGGCTGTTCTTAATACACTAGCGCGCTTTACCATCAACGATTGCATCACTGCTTACCATCAGGCGGGATGCGGTCAAGCACTAGTTTACAACAATCAATAATTGCTAAATAAACATATATGACGTTTATTTCAGAACCAAAATCTATTAGATATTTCAAAAAGCCAGAAAGTAAGGATCCTACTTCCTCAGAAAAAGATGGAAATCTTCAGAAAGGCGCCCATACTGATGATGATAAAATTAATAATGAAGAAACTGATGATAGTAACAAACAAAAGGTTGATTCAGAAACAGAAATCAGTGAAAAGGTTAATCTGAATGCTGAAGCTGGTGAAGACAAATTGATTGGTGATGAAACTGTTGACGGTAATGGCAATGAGGTGATAAATGATGAGGAAATGGTTGACACACATAGGGATATTGCAAATGGTGAAGAATTGGCTGTCGAAAATCGTGATGATATTGTAAATGATGAGGAATTTGCTGGTAGCAATAATGATAAGATGATTGATGATGATGATGATGAAATTAATGATGACGCAAAAGATCCCGATTACAGAGAGAGCGATTGTGAAGATAGTGGTGAAGAAATTAATCCAAATGGGAAATTGAAATTTAATACACATCAGTGTTATATATGTTTTAAGGTAAGGGTTTTATTTAAAGAGTAAATAAAAAAAAATAATTAAAGCGCATCCTGCTTCCTAATTGCATAACACACTACTTCTATATGTTGTTGTGCCGGGAGAGTCTCCAGATCAATCTCCCTGTGTTGGTCTTGGGTTTAACATTGCATCACCTCGCTCAACTGCCGTCATCCTTCCTATTCCTAAGTTTTTTAAGTGAATATGCTTAATAAACTAGTGCACTTTACCATCAATGATTGCATCACTGCTTACCATCAAGCGGTATTGCAGTCAAGCACTAGTTTATAATTATTAAAAAAAAAAGTATATTTGAAGCACATTGCTAATTCATTGCTCCATATGTTCCAAAAATGTGTTCGCTGTTAAACGTAAATAACGCAATGAATGTTGTTGGATTGGTAAAATGAAACCCATTGCTACTGATAGTGTGTTACGTAATTACCACGCTTTTCTCCCTTCTTAAATCACCCACTCCTCCTTCTTATCTTGTGACTCACTTCCAATATTTATGTGAAGAACATAAATATTGGAAGTGAGTCACAAGATAAGAAGGAGGAGTGGGTGACACTCTAAGAATCTGCGTTCTTCTAACAATCCTCTCTTACTCTGTCCTTCACATACGTCTGACTTTGTTCATTCTTCATTTCACATTCCATCCATTCTTCTATGGAATGCGCTTCCTCTTGATATCAGGATGGCCGCCAGTCGGTTTGCATTTAAGCGGAAATTGCAGAGTTATTTTCGCAACAACTAGCGTAGAGTTATTGCTACACCCCTCTCCCAAATTTTAGTTTTTATATGTATATATTATAAGTATATATTTTGGTAATAATATGTATGTATATTTAGCTTATTTAAGTATTTTTTAATAATTATAGGGGCTTTTTTTTTCCTTTACTATTTTCTTTCAAACTAAAGCACCGACCTTCTTATCAATCCACCAGCCGTGGTTGACTGGTAGAGAATGCCTAAGGGATTAAGTCCGCCTCTGTACATGTCATGTGTGCGAAAGAATAAATAGATAAATAATTACTCTGTTCTTCAATAATTCAGCATATGTTTTTCAAGATGTAATGCTTCGTCTACTGCCGTTAAAACTAAACTAATTTTAAGATAAGTGCATCTTTTCATGATAGAAGATAAGATTTTAGTTCAATCCTGTCAAATAGGCTATTTGACAGATTTATAATTTTTATCTTGAATTACTTGGTTGCGGTTAAGAAGTTCACCGAAAGTATTGATTTTAATTTTAAATACGTATTTCGTAAGAAATATGCAAATAAAAATTCAAATAAGCCGCGAAAACGATATATATATAGCAATATGGCGTCGCGCTTTAGTGACGTCACAAGCGGTTTTCGGTTCTCAGTGGTGTTTGTTTTTATTTATTATTTGTTGTTGTTATCTAATAAAATGGTTTACAATTGGCGTGCTGTACCGGGTTGTACAAATAAATCGATTAAAACCCCCCGAAAAACAGTTTATAAGTTTGCCGAAAATAAGCGTTGATGCGCGTATGACGTCATAGCGACATTGGCCAATCCGGATCGTTTCACAATGTGTGGCGCGATAAACAAAAAGCCAATCATATTTTTGTGTTTTGGATATATTAATTGTTATTATTTTTTATTAAAACTCATGTAAATGACATAAATAACCCTCATTTTATGCAATTAAAGCAAAAAATCACAAAAAAATTGAATACTGTCAAATAGCCTATTAAGCTACTCCATAGACAGTTGACGCGACGTCAGCAACGGACTATTTTGACAGGTCTAAAATAACATTTTATCTTCTGTCCTTTTCTTAATTAATTAGAAAGAAAAAGATGCACTTCACTTAAATTTAATTTAGTTTGTGAACAAAAGAATCCGAGTCAATAATAATAATGATCAAAAATCTATTTTTCAGCTTTTCAAAACGAAAACAGACTTAAAAATTCACTGCAAAGAGCACTTTGATATATGTAATGAAAAAATGCTAAAAAAATGTCCTTTCTGCGGCTATGTTACCAATCTAACAATAAAAAGACATATCAAAATCGTTCACAATATATCTATTGACATACCTTATGGAAGGATCAAGGAAAGAGACACGCAAAACGGCTCCAAGTACGTCTTCGAGATCGACAAAGATTGTGATCTAGAAGTCATACCCAGTATTAGTAATCTAAACAAAATCGCATACATGAAAATCGACGAAAAGAATCGACAATCGAAAAACATTTTCGTCGGCACGACGAAATTGGTTAAAAAGGGGGGAGATTGGATGGTGGAGAAAAAAAAAGTTGATATCAACAATGAATATCTACTGCCAGAGTTTGGTGAAGAAGATTACCGTAGTCTAAAAACTGTAGGAGAAACTTACCTAGAACAAATTAGAAGCTTGAGTATTATAGCCAAGAAAAAAGGCTTAAAAATACTCTACCCCTGCGAAGGCTGTGATAAGATCTGCCTCACAATGAGTGCGTTAAAACTACACAGCAGGAAACACGAAGCTAATCCAAAGAGATTTAAACCTAAAGTGTGGAAGAATAAGATCTTAATTGGCATAAACGGCAGATACAGCCACGTCAACAAAAAGAATAACAGGAAAAAATATGGCGTCAATAATAATAGTGATGTTTCCAATCAGAATAGCGGTAAAAATAATATCGAGAAAAAATACCGTAAATTGGAAAAAATCGATACACAAGTGAAATCCTCTAAATCTGAAGAGGTCGCTAATCGTTTTGCCGATCCAAATCCCGTGAAAAATAACCATAAGTGTGATAGAGAACTTATAGAATTCTACCAAAAGAACATTAAAGGAGGTGATATAGAATTTTGGCAATTTTTGAAGATTTTCAACAAAATGAGCCGAGAAAATGTTAATGATTTTAAAGATCTGGAAAAACGATTTGATTTCGGGATGCATAATATCGTTCGCTATGATGAGGTGACTAACGGAAACACTGCAGAGTCGGATAAAGAAGAAGATCCAGAAAAAGAAACCAAGGTTAAGCAGAAAAGAGTGAAAAAGAAGAAGAAAGGGTTTACAAGAGTAATTATGATTAGTAAGAAAGAGTATTTAAGAAGGCTTGAGATTAAAAACCAAATGAGGCAGAGGATAGAGCGGTCGTGAACTTAAATTTTGAATAATATTAGCGATTAGATTCCGCCCGTGGTAAGTCAATGAAAAACCCAATATCTATCTCCCTTACGTTGTTGACACCGTTACAATCTGGAGGAAGTATTTCGCCTAGTATTTTATACCGCGTATATCGAGGGACTGGAACAAATAAACTAGTGCGCTATGCCATCAACGATTGCATCACTGCTTACCATCAGGCGGGACCGCAGTCAAGAACTTGCCTACAAATCTACGTATTGTATTGTACGTACCCGTGGGATAGTTTCCGGCCTCATTACGGTCAAAAACTAGTTTGAAATTAGGTCAATAGTGGTGGTTGCAATTGAATTTGAACTTTATTATTTATAGCATTGAGTTTATAGTTTAAAACCTTGGTAATTATATACACACAATGAAGAACACACACACACAGGTGCAATATAGAACCCTCTGAATGGGAGCGGTTGGCAGCAAAACGGCCAGAATGGCGCAGAATGGTGTACGGACAAGTTCGCGAGTTTGAGGAGCAGCGCAAAGCTGACCTCGATGCCAAACGCGACCAATTAAAGGCCCGCCCACCTGCTGCCATCACATACAACTACGTCGACGGCGTGCTTACGTGCCCTCAGTGTGCATGAAGTTTCGCCGCCAAGAAAGGCTACATAAGCCATCTTCGGGTGCATGAGCGCCAAATCATCGGCTAGGAGTCGAAGTGGTCGCCGTGGCCGAAATCGGTCGGAACATCATCAATTATATAAACTTGAATTCAAGTGTAGGCAACATGTCGGTATTTGCAATTATTTTAGTTATTTATTATTTTAGTATGCTGGAGTTAATACTATCGATGACACTATGAAGACATTTGATTTTCGCCATTTTGTTTATTTTGTTTTCAATCCTTCAACACAGCTGAAGGGTAGCCAGGCTGTCGGTATTTTATAGCATTCACTTTGGAGTGAGCGGGGGATTTACGATGAGGACCCGGGTCAGGCGGAAAGTGATGGCATCGTGGCGCCTCTCTAGCCACTCCTCAAAGAGCCGCTATTGTGGCGTGCTCACTTGCTCAGCATTGATTGGGTTGCGACAATCGCACTCTCCATGTCGCCAAGAGATCCCGCCGGAGCTCTGTGCGCTGGTACCAATATTTCTCGCGGCAGTGGAGTAATGCTTGCCTCCTTTCGCCACTCTCATATATGGGCGAGGGCTTTGGCCTCCATGGGATCTATGGCGGCAATCTGGTAAGGAGGCTTGCTGCCTCAGCGGAGACCATGCTATGTGCCCGGACTAGCCAAACTGCCTTGATCCTCTGGGACGCGGTCAGGCGTCGGGCTGGTCACCTTCTCAAGATCAGCGCCCACGCCGGTGTCCCGATTATAAACTAATGCATGACCGCGATTCCTCCTGATGGCTAATTTATTAGAGCCTAATCACTCAAAAAAACTGAGTGAATAGGAAGGAAAACGGCAGTTGAGCGAGGTGATGTAATGTTAAACCCAACAACACGAACAACGATGCTGCGCCAGAGAGAGCTTGATCTGGAGACCACAACATTTGGCGCATCGTACCCGGCACACATCGCAACACAACTGCTCAGACCCGTCCTCCGTACGGTTCATCAGACATCATGCCGGAACACGACGAATCGCTTGGCGGCAAGACTTTGTCGGGTGGGTGGTAACTTCTGCCGGCAGCCGATGCCTACCACCGAGCATCTTGTAAATCTCGCTATCAAATATTTTAGTTCCACGGACGCTCATGTTGCTGTGAGCGCCAAATTGTCGACTATCAATTGTCTTCATTTTGTCATTGCTAGTATGAATTCCAGCGTACTTGTTTACTACAGACTAGCTTTCCGCCCGCGGCTTCGCCCGCGTGGAGTTCGGTTATATCGCGCTTTTTAGATTTCCCTCGGGAACATCAAATTTTTCCGGGATAAAAGGTAGCCTATGTTCTTTCTCAGGGTCTAAAGATTGTCTGTGCCAAATTTCATCAAAATTGGTTGAGAGGTTTAAGCGGGAAAGCGTAACAGACAGACAGACAGACAGACAGACAGACAGACAGACAGACAGAGTTACTTTCGCATTTATAATATTAGTATGGATAAGTGTGGCTACCATGAGCTTTCATTACGAAGACTCAATCATCGATATCGACTGCGTATGACTCATCGATTGCCCCGCTTCAAGGTTGTAAGAACTCTCAACTAGGGATGTAACGGAGGTAGTTATATCGAAACCGAAACCGGAGTTTTTAAATTTGATTTGTCGGAGTCGGAACCGGAGACGGAGGCAGCGTCAGAAGTGGTGGTAGGAGAGAGATTTTTTATTTAACCACAAAAAACATTATTCATTCAACTTTTTCATTTAATTTTTTTATTGTAAAATTAAACGCAAACTGTGAAAAGAAAATTTGCATGTTTCAAAATGAACAAGAAATTAAATGAAGTTAACTAAAACCCAAAGTAACACATTATGTTACATTAAATGAACAAAAGCTTTAAAACGAATTAAATAAAATGTGTTGACTCCAAAACTAGCGGCATATCAAAACAAATGTCTATAACCCATGAACGTGTCGTGTACTTGTGTGCGTAACAAATTAATAATAACAAGTGAAACAATAATTGACGATAGAGTGCACGTGTGACGTAGCAGGAGTCAAGGAGTTCCCCGCGTGATATGTATGAGGTATGACCTGTTCATAACAGTCGACAGGCCGCCGCCGCTATGTTATGTAAAGCACCACCGATTTAAAAGTATCGGAACCGAAGGTGTGATAATAATCGGAAGTTCCGACTTTACGGAGTCGGAGTCGAAGCTCCGTAACATCCCTGCTCTCAACCAATGAGAGCGCCAAACGCGCTCGATGTATAATTAAAACTCATGGTAGCTACACAGAGGCTATACGTGTTGAAGCCATCATTGTGGCCTTCATCCTGCATAGCTCCATGTATGTCTCACACTGGAACAACGATGATTTTAATAAACGTCATAATAACGCTTTTTTGAGCCGCTGTGTAAAGATTTGAATCCGTCTGTATATTAACTACACGGGTAGCACTTTTTCTCGTTCTCTAAAAAATAATAAAATACACACATCAAAAGTGTCTAGGGATCAACATATATTTTTGCAATAACTTTTCTCCTGATTGATATTAATTAAAATTTTCTTTAAGGATTCATCAAATAAAGTGTTTTCGTTTTTCACAGTAACGATAAACCAAGTCACCTTTGCATTAATAAAGAAATTTGCCATTTTCCTAATAAAGGGATATTTGACATTTGAACCACTAACACAAAAGTTCGAAAAAAAGACTGAAATAACAGTTTTCTCTAAAATTTTATTGGGTAACTTAAACAATTAATAATCCGTGTTTCTACCGCGAACACTAATAACACAAGAACATCGGTTTGGCATACTCAAAATGAGTTCATCCAAATCACGCTGTGGAATGGCCGCCCATGTTCGTTGCAACAACAAAAAAAGGTCTTCTTGCGACTGGATACCCTCCATATTCGGCAGAGCTCTTCTCTGTAGCATATCCCATGCATGCTCAATCGGGTTCAAGTCTGGCGACTGAGCAGGCGAGGGCAGGACATTGATGTTAGCTGCGGCGAGAGTCTGTCTTACAACTCTTGCGGTGTGCGGTCGTGCATTATCATGCATTAACTGAAATAAGGGACCGATTTGCACTTGTAGAGGAACGATGACGTCTGATACAATCATTTCAGCATAAATTTGAGCGTTGAGGTTGCCTCTGATCCAAATCAACTCAGTTCTTCCGCCGATCCAAATACCCGCCCATACCATGATGGTTCCACCGGACCACTATAAGGATGGACTTCCTGGCAGGATTTTAATCGCTGTTGGCGTCCAGGGGTTCTCCAGTGTCGTATACGTCTTGTATCCGGTCTCATACCAAAACGAGACTCATCAGAAAAGCACACGAAACGCCATTGTTCTTCTGCCCAATTTCGGTGTTCAAGAGCCCATTGATATCGAATCCTACGATTGTGCATTGCTATAGGTGGTACCCGTAGCGGTCTTCGGGAATGAAGGTTCACTTCATGCAAGCGGTTTCTGACCGTTTGGTCGCTAATTAAGTTCCCTGAAGAGTGATGAAGCCTCACGGCTAACATCATGGCGGTTATTGTTGGAGCTCTTCGAGTTAAGATTTGAATGTATCGGTCTTGTCTCCGTGTGGTGCAGCGATACCGTCCTCCATGGCGCTCAGCCACGGTACCAGTGCTTCGGTAACGTGTCCAAAGTCGACTGATAACACTCTGACTTGTATTCAGAGCTAAAGCCACAGTACGTTGCCGGGAACCAGCTTCTATCATTCCCACGGCTCTGAGCATTTCTTCCCTGCTTAAATGACGTCGCCGCTCCATAATAACGTTGGTTTTAATCAGTAGTAGGGAAACAGTAGCACTAATAATGTCTTCAATGCGTTGTATGTTTTTATAGGGAAAATATTGACAGCTGATTTTCATCTTTTACTCGAATTTGATTCACAGTTCCTGATTCAAATTATGAAATGCACCAAAAAGGATCCATATAAATTTATAAAATCATAAATTTATTACAAAGCCACATCTCAATCTCAAGAAATCCGCATAAAAATGCTTGATCCCTAGACACTTTTGATGTGTGTATGTCAGTATTAGGATAGAGTATGTCAATATTAATTTAATAAACTTTAATAAAATACATTGGTATTACATAAAGTTATAGGTAGATACGAATTTTTATTATACAATATATAAAAAGAAAACCCTGTCCGATCCGTGAAGGTATTGTTAGGTATCGATAACTGATGCTACTAATGCCTACAAAGTCGGGCTAAACTTAAAAAAAAATCCCCCTAAAAAAATAAATATTATTTAGCAAAAAAAGGTAACTTAATACATGTGCTATAAGCAACCCCTTCCGCGGGCGGCGGGGGGCAGGGGGCACCTGTGACGTGGTCGCGTCGCTATTCGCTTATAATAATACCGGTGTTGTCACTTTTTTTTAAATTACCAAATTTCGGGGAAATTGGAATTAATTCCCGGGAAAAAAGGATTATTTCAAAATTCATTAGTATTGTTACTATGATGATTACGTAAAATTTTATATTATATTTGGTCAAGTGTTTACCTAACCTTTGCTATCCTTATGGGTCGGACAGGGTTTTCTTTACACATTGTATATATACAGATTGGTGCTGACAATACGACAATAAATGAAAACACAGACCATGCTTCTTCGTAGGAACCATCCTGAACCATAGAAAAAACCTAGCATCAAAAATAAAAAAAAATAAGAAAATTTCAAATAAACTAAATCGCATAAAATTGCCAACGGAATAGAACATGCTTTAAAATATTGGTTGGATGACCTCCAATCAGCGGGTGACAGCGCGTTCATGTATCGACTTGCTTTTTCGCGCCATTATTATTAAAGTATGGTACCGCTGAATGCGGCGGTCATCAACCTCTAAACGCTTCCTTATCAACATGTACATCATGTAGAAAATGTGAAAAATAATTTCCTGTGACTAAACTAATGGATATATTTATATAATTTTTTATTGGTACACGATGTTTAATTTATTGTCGTATTGTGTGCGTTCGCACAGCGGAATGTTGTTGAATTTAAAGATTTTAAATATGCAAATATTTAGTGTATGACGTCGTGTAATTGTGTATGGTAAAAAAAAAATTGTGCGTGCAGCCATTGTAGAGAAATTCACCAAAAACTGATTCCGCTGGGCGAACGTTGTCCTGGCGGAACTTTTTTTAATACATTGACTTTAGAAAAAAGAGATGTGTCCAAAAATTAGTGTGTATTTGTGTGTAATTGTGTATGTATGAATAAAATTTGTGCATGCATAGACTTCGGAGAAATTCAAGTTTCCGCTGCGCGAACGTTTAGCCATTAGCTAGTTTTCATATAAAGCGCTTACATAGAGAGCTGTAGATTTTTACATACGTTGTTTTGAATTTGTGCATATTTGTGTACAAAACAGATTTGGAAAAAATCGTAGGGCTAAAAAGATAAAAATAGACGTAAAACACGCTTTTTAGGTCATAGTTCTTAAAGTATGCACTTTGGGGTCTAGATTTTCACGTTTATACAAACCTTGTAAGTGTCTGCAACATATTGCCAAATATCAATGATGTTCCTTTAGTAATTAAAGAGGTATAGGACAATTTACCATGACAAAATCACTGTTTACAAAGCAGTCAAATATCACGACATTCTAAAGGAATTGCATGGTAAAATGTATGCCAATAATTAGTGTATTCATTCATCTATTCACATGCAAAATTTCATATCATTAAATTCAGTAATTAAAGAAGAACAATTAAAATACTGACGAATACATTTTACCATGCAATTCCTTTAGAATGTCGTGATATTTGACTGCTTTGTAAACAGTGATTTTGTCATGGTAAATTGTCCTATATCTCTTTAATTACTAAAGGAACATCATTGATATTTGGCAATATGTTGCAGACACTTACAAGGTTTGTATAAACGTGAAAATCTAGACCCCAAAGTGCATACTTTAAGAACTATGACCTAAAAAGCGTGTTTTACGTTTATATTTTTATCTTTTTAGCCCTACGATTTTTTCTAAATCTGTTTTGTACACAATTATACACAAATTCAAAACAACGTATGTAAAAATCTACAGCTCTCTATGTAAGCGCTTTATATGAAAACTAGCTAATGGCCAAACGTTCGCGCAGCGGAAACTTGAATTTCTCCGAAGTCTATGCATGCACAAATTTTATTCATACATACACAATTACACACAAATACACACTAATTTTTGGACACATCTCTTTTTTCTAAAGTCAATGGATTAAAAAAAGTTCCGCCAGGACAACGTTCGCCCAGCGGAATCAGTTTTTGGTGAATTTCTCCACAATGGCTGCACGCACAAATTTTTTTTTACCATACACAATTACACGACGTCATACACTAAATATCTGCATATTTAAAATCTTTAAATTCAACAACATTCCGCTGCGCGAACGCACACTGTCGTATTGTCATCACCACTCTGTATATGTATTCTTAATATATGCGTAAAACAGCACTTCACGCTACTGCGATCTGTCAATTTTCTTTCAGTAAATATTCAACTTTATCGCTCAAGGCATAAAGACTGATTTACACGGTGCAATTTAATTGCCTATGGCTTCAATTTAGTTGAAGCAACAATAAAAGTTGCATTGTCTAAACACCATCTAGATGATACAAGTCACTATCTGTTGCATCAATTTTATTGTATGCCATAGGCCAGCGGTCGGCAACCTTTTTATTTTTCTTTTTTTTATTGATAAAACTTTTACCTTTTTATTGATAAAAGGTCTATCAATTAATATTCTTTATTGCACCCACAATAATACTGTGCGGACATACATACTTTTCAAATGATTGAAAAGAACTCTCAGACTGAACACTACTTAATTAGTAAGTGATATTAAAATCCCAAAAAACTTTTTTTTTGCATTATGCCAACGACAAATCAACAATAAATGGAAATTAAATGAGGAAAGATAAAAAACATAAATTTAAACTTGTACTTATACTTTCAGTGTAACGTCTGAGGCTGTTCACAGGCTGAGGCTGTGTACAGCTTCTTTTTTGTACATCAGATTTCATATTTGTCGTTGAAATTCTAAGAATTGCAAGTGCTCACCTGGAAGTCAGGAAGCATGTTTATTTTTTCTATAATTGAGAATAGAGAATGTTTGCTCGCATAAGTAAGTTTTGCCAAAAATTGTAATAAATTTTTGAGCAAACCTTTTGACATCGACAGAATCAGTTGGCAAGCTGCCATAGAACTTAACACGATCATTCATCTCATAAAATGAGCTTTTGAGAATGTCATTACATTGAAGATGATCAATGTCACACGAAAAAGGATTTGCAAAAATCTTCATTCCACTAGAAACCTTTTCAAAGTCGCCAAATCTGTCACTGAAATGATTTTGCAGTTGTATTGAAATATCTTTCATTTTTATTATTGTAGTTTATTTTACAAAACAGTCGCGGGCCGCAAGGAAGAGGGCCCCGGGCTGCATGCGGCCCGCGGGTTGCCGACCACTGCCATAGGCAATTAAATTCCACCGTGTAAATCAGTCGTTAGATTCAAGGTTGAATGGAAAATACTTTCGGACAGCTTGTTGTGCGCCAGTCTTTACTTTTTTTTTTTACAGCTCTTTAGTTTAATATTCCTCTTGTCGGTCGTTGAAAAAGAATCGCGTATACTCGGCTCCAGTCGGTCGATGAAGGTGGTTCGAGTATACTCGAGTCGTAAGTTCTCAATTAGTTCGGGTAAGCATGTGGTCATAAGAACACAAGCTATTTTTTTCCAGCGTTATTGTCTATGATCATAACTAAGTTTTATTACATTAGTGTCATGATATTGTGTTCTCGAGAATTTTCTATATTTTGTGCAATGCTGAAGCATGATATTTTATTGTTTCCAGAGGTGTTCACTTTTCCATACTTATCAAAGATCTGATAATGAAGCTTCATAGTTTAAAAGTGGGTGTAAAAAAAAAACGAGAATTTATCGCGCATTGGATTTTGAATTTTCGAAAGAAGTCGATGAGAATAGAACAGGGCGCATTCCAAAGCAGCAAAAAAGGTGAACGTTTATTTAAAATCCAATGGGCGAAAATATTTCGTTTTTTTTTGCAAGTCTTGGTTTATAATTGGGATGAGTAGGCTGGAATATAAATAGGTTTAATTAAAATGGTTCTTTTTTTTTTATAAATAAATAACATTTGTTGAATGTGTTGTTTTTATTCTTATACCCTCTATTCTATTCTTTCTACGTCATTTTTTGTATATGCGAAACTCGAAACAGGTTTCCAGTATTTTTATGCAAAGAATTTATGTACAAAATTAAAAAACGGCTATCATGAAAAATCACAAAGTTATGAACTTGCTATGATACCTGGTTGTCCCTACAAAAATATGGTCAATGTGCCGTTTGCCCGCTCGCGGGCATTCAGGTCGGCTTTAGGACATTATGATTCAGTGTTTGTTATTTTTGATTCGACGACCTGTCGGAATGGGCATGAAGGCACATGGACGCAGGGTTCGATATCTTCTGGAGTGGTGATTGAATGGCCTTACACAAGGCGGAGTAATGGCCTTGCGAAGGCCGCAAGGAATCAGTTGAAGCAATGAATCGGTCGTGATGCTTGATGCAGGCCAACAGTTCAGCAGAGAACGTCTTTCAGTACTGTTGAATTTAATTTTCTAATTCTCGTCATCTCCATGTAACTACAAAAAAACAAATCTATTATCAGTCTATACTACCTATTATGTACATAAATTATAAAATTGCAAAAAAAAAAAGTATTGAAAATTTCTCTTTGTAAATATAACTCGCGCGAGTTAACTGTGCACCTCGTTGGAATGCGATCCCTCTCCCACTTCCCCGCGCGGCGGTGCCCCGCATTCGCAGTAAGCGCTGAGTAGCGATAGCATCGTTGTTACAATTGTCTAAATACAGTTTAAATCCCCTGTTGTTATTACTGTTTCTGTGCAGTTTTTGCTTTGTTAAGTTTTATTTCGTATGTTTTTGTTTTTTACATTTTCGACGCGTTAGTGAAGGCTGTTGGTTGCACCAACATTATATTTCAGTCTACAACGTGTAACATAAAGGGTATATACATACCAAGGGCATGGCATCTTTAGATGATATCAAACGATATCGGAAAGGTTTCAACTCAAAATAAAATACTCAAAAAATTGATACCAAATTTTCGGTTTCGTGTGTTTCTTAAAATCAAATCATAACAAACGTGGCAGCACACTACATACGTTAATAACTACTCGTTACCCGTCACGTTACTTGCTAAAATCCGATAAATGTCTTCAATATCTCTGTGCGACTAGTATGATAGTAGCCTATCACAAGCGGTGTTTTTCCTCATAACTTCCTAACATAAAGAGATAGAATTAAAAATCCCTTCCAATATAGTTTGATATCATGTAAAGATGCCATGCCTTTGTTATGTATATAGGTACCCTTTATGTTACACGTTGTATATGTATCAATTTAATTGCAAAACGTCGTGAGTAAAATTACCTAGTATTATGATATGACGCTTTATCATCAAAACGACATTTAAAAAACAAAGTCCGATGCGTTAAGAAACCCTGGCCCGTGCGCACAGGCAAGTGAAAAAACTCTGGTGGGTTTAAGTCAGTAAAAGGCTGACACGCCCTTCCGCTCCGCTCAGAGCGGGAGAGGTCATTTGATGATTTAAAAAAAAGGGCTTCCGTTGCGTGCTCTGCGTAAACGATTCAAGTAACCCAAAATATCTAATATAATATAGAATTCTCCTGTCACAGTGTTTGTCCTCGAACTCCTCCAAAACGGCTAAACCGATGTTAATTAAATTTCGCATATACACTCGTTAGGCCTGAGAAGGTTTTTATCTATTTTTTATATTGGCATAAGTGCAATTTTTAATAAATACCACTACTACCTACGCGGATGAAACCGCGACGCGCAGCTAGTATGATACAAATTTTATTAATCGAAATCGAGGAAGACGAAAGCATCATCTAGTACCTATAATATAAAAATAAGATAACTGATTTCACTCTAAAAGCTGCCATGGTACCTATAACTCTGGATTCCAAATCCCCTGTTTTTAATACTGTTTCTGTGAAGTTTTTGCTTTGTTAATTTTTTTTTTATTAAGTATTTGTTTTTACAAGCCTGTTGGTTGCACCAACATTATATTCCCGTCCATTATGTTTCCGTCAATTTAATTGCAAAACATCATAAGTATAATGGTCTAGTATTATGACTCTTTGGTCCGTATTACAGAACGTCACTCAAACTCAAGCTCTACTTAAGTCTCATTTCAAGCCTTTTGATTGGTTTTACGTAATGCTTAAGCAGAGATCAATGCTGTTCTGTAATACGGACCTTTATCATCAAAACGACCTTTTAATAATATAAAACAAAATTGTAATTTATATTTTTTTTAACATAACTCTCATTTTTTACAAATGGTACCGTCCGAATGACGTCACAGAGCGGGGTGCACAGTTAACTCGAGCGAGTTGTAAGGAACTAGTTGTGCCCCGCGGTTTCACCCGCGTAAGCTTCGAAACGAAAGAGCTAAGATATAAAATAAGCGCCTGTTAAAATAATAGGAGCAATATGTACGTCCGCGTTTGCTTCCGTTTTCGCAACATTTTTTGTTACTGCTCTGCTCCTATTGGTCATAGCGGGATGTTATATAGCCTATGTCCTTTCTCAGGCTCTTGTCTAGACTATCTGTGTACCAAATTTCATTACAATCGGTTCAGTAGTTTTTATTTTATAATTATAAACTATGGCTTGACTGCAATCCCGCCTGATGGTAAGCAGTGATGCAATCGTTGATGGTAAAGCCCGCTAGTAGATTTTTTAAGTGAATGGGCTTAATAAACATTAAGCCCATTTACTTAAAAAGTCTTAGTGAATAGGAAGAAAGACGGCAGTTGAACGAGGTGGTGCAATGTTAAACTCAGCAACACGGCTAACGATGCTGCGCCAGAGGGAGATTTATGTGGAGACCCTCCACGACCAAACTCCCGACACAAGAACATTTGACGCATCGTACTCGGCACACATCGCAACACAACCGCTCGGACCCGTCCTCCGTACGGTTTCACCAGATATCATGCCGGAACACGACGAATCGCTTGACGGCAAGACTTTGTCTGGTGGGTGATAACTTCTGCCGACAGCCGATGTTAAGCCCTACCACCGAGACCGAGTTTTGGCGTGAAAGCCGGACAGACAGACAGAGAACAGAGATACTTTCGAATTTATAATATTAGTATGGATTAGGTTGACATATCTGCCCCTTGTCTAACCTACCAATGTCTTAGTAGCCATAACATCGGCTGCCGGCGACCGGTTATCACCCACCAGACAAAGTCTTCCCGCCAAGCGATTCGTCGTGTTCCGGTATGATGTCGTACAGAGGACGGTTCTGAGCAGTTGTGTTGTGATGTGTGCCGGGTAAGATGCGCCAAATGTTGTTGTGTCGGGAGCTTGGTCATAGAGGGTCTCCAGATCAGTCTTCTTCTGGCGTAGCATCCTTGGTCGGGTTTAACATTGCATCACCTCGCTCAACTGCCGTCTTCCTTCCTATTCACTATTTTTTTTAAATGTATAGGCTCATAATCTAGCGAGCTTTACCATCAACGATTGCATCACTGCTTACCATCAGGCGGGATTGTCGTCAAGCACTAGTTTATAATGATAAAAAAAAACGACATCGCGACAGACCTAGACGGAGATTACAGAATGATTTGAACTCCCATTATGAAACACTGACCTTCAGAAGCTTTAAACAGAAAAGTGGAAAAAGAGTAAGGATCACAGGCTTTTAAGAGTGAATAGAGAATTTGAGAAATAGTTATTTGAAGAAACTATTGCCGTCGCGCCACTTTCAACCTTTCCCCGTAAAGTGCGAAAGGGACAGCAACTCAGGCTGATTTTACCTACAAAAACGTTGACCAAAAGATGCTTCGTATTCCGCTGTTTTCTTTTTCAAAACACGACAGATCTCAATTATTTTTATATCAAAATTTAGAGGATGAGTAATGAGTATACTTATGCCTCTATTTTCTTTTTTGTCAAAAAAATATTAAATTCGTGTAATAGTCGTCTGAACATCGCGGTAAAAATGGGTTATTTTTCGGAATTTCGAAACATTATACTTCTTTTATTAATTAATATAATCAAGGTGTGAAATTGTAGAAAAAAAAAACATTGCTCTAAAAGCGTTATCCACGAAGAAAACAGCGGAATACCTTTGTATGGAGAAAACGCCACTACAGTCCCTGTATGCGCTGCTGAATGATTCGCACACACTTTGGTTATACACTTCAATAATAGTCACGGATAGCCAAATATGATGATTTATTGATTACTTAACTCGTAACTAATATAGGTATGAATGTGTAAATGAGTACAGTCTTTGAAGGCTGATTGTGTACTGTCGCCTTAGGTACGATTCACACCAACCGGCTCGCATCGGGCCAGGCCGGGCGACATTTTACAATGCGGTAAAGAACATTGAAATGTATCAACAGTTATTACAGTTCATATTTGCATGCAGCTTACGCATAGTTACCGCCGTCGGACGGTAACGAACGAACGTCGAACTATGCGTAAGCTGCATGCAAATATGAACTGTAATAACTGTTGATACATTTCAATGTTCTTTACCGCATTGTAAAATGTCGCCCGGCCCGGCCCGATGCGAGCCGGTTGGTGTGAATCGTACCTTACGCTATAATTTGTGCAAGGCGACGGAATAATGCTGATCTATGTATGTAGCTAATATGCGCGTGTCATGTACGATGGCTGACTCGTACAGTCCCCTCTTAAGGTCTAAACTAAGGGGCCATCCATAAAGTACGTCACACGAATTTCATGATTTTTTGAGCCCCCCTCCCCTCCTTGTCACAGGTGTTCACATTTCTGAGACCCCCCCCCCCCCGAATGTGACGTCACATGTTTTGCAATTTCACATCGAAAAATTATTAAATTAAAACAGCAGTTCCGAATTTAGTTTTATTTCCATTTAAATAAAGTACTTTTTTATGAAATAAACATTATATCAATTATTTGAAACAATAACAAAGCAATAAACTATTGAATATAAAGAAAAGAAAGAAACCCAAAGGGCTCGATCGGCGAGTGTCACTAAAGCGAGTATGATCTTGTAAAGAAAACAATTTAAACCGTATTGTCCCAAAGATAGAGTTGGAAATATTTTTTAGTTTGTAATTAATATTTCAAATAACGCGATTATTACCTCTAGCTATATTCGATTTTGAAATGTGATATCACGAAACATAGTACCCCACCCACCCCTTGTCACACCATGTCACACTTTGTCGACACCCCCCTCCCCCCTTTATGTGTGACGTACTTTATGGATGACCCCTAATATGTATCTTCTGTCCTTTTCTTAATGAGATAGAAAGAATGGGATGCACTGAACTAAAATTTAGTTTAGTTTGTGAAGAAGAGTAGCCAGCCTTTCGGTGTTCTATAAGATGCATTTCGGGGAGTGTGTGAGGGAATTGCATGATTTAATTCCCCCATCTCCGTTCCACCAGCGGACGACCCGTCGTACGGCTGGTTTCCACCCTTACGTTGTTAACACCACTACGATCCGGACGAAGCGCTTCGCCTCCTCCTTTATACCGCGTACATCGAGGGACTGGAACAATTTGCCCGCGGCGGTGTTTCCGTCGGACTACAATTTGAGTGTCTTCAAGGCTAGAGTGAATAGGCTCTTAATAAACTAGTGCGCTTTACCATCAACGATTGCGTCACTACTTACCATCAGGCAGGATTGCGGTCAAGCGCTGGTTTATAATTTGTAAAAAAAAAAAAAAAAAAAGAAGAGAATCAGCGCTATTGGCTCTGCTACCAACAAGTAAAAAAAAATACTTACAGCATCAGCAATCTGTATCCATTGTAGTGCTCCAATGATTTTATCATTGTCAGACGGCTTCTTATCCCAGTTCCAATTTGTAAATTCTTTGAAACCACCAGTCACCTTAAAATAATTGATAGCATCACTGCTTAACATCAGGCGGGATTGCGGTCAATCACTAGTTTAAAATTATTAAAAAAAAAAAAAAAACTAAATAAATTTAACTTTTAGACTATGAAGGTTTAATAGGTATTTTTCCATTTTCTGTATTTATCTATGAAAGCCTTCATCCTTTTTTTTTTGTAAATAATGTTTGTCAGGTGAACTAATAAACTACTAACGCCTATTTACCTCTTTAGGGTGTAAAGTCATAAAATTATACCAAAATAATCACCTGAAACTTCCTCTCAGCATCTTCAGCAAGCGGCCTCTTTGCTTCGGTAACTAGAATAGCTGTGTAACTTTCAGGTAAACTAGTTTTTTTACCAGTCAAAGGGTATCCACGAAATGATCCCGTTAATTCTGAAAACAACAAAAATGATAATAATTCGATGGACTCTTTGAGAGATGTGGCTACAAAGACCAATAGTGTTTTAGACTATGAGTTATACATATATTATAGAGAGGAATAGAGGGGAAATACAAGAAAGAATGACAGAAAACACTTTTCATTTGGGGTAAACATGACATGAAGTTACAAATTATTCATATTTGAATAGGTATGTAATAAAAATTCTTAATCGGGATCATTAATGCATTAATGCAAAGTAAACAGGTTAAGTACAATAAATTTGATCTCTCTATTATCAGGAAACTAAAAACAATTGGTGCAATGTTTTACATATTTTGCTTTCCTTTAGGGAAATAGAAGCGTGATAGGTTAGTACATGGATATTTTCAATGTATTGTTTACCTCCATTTTCGTCAGCAACAGAGATGTACGGCTCAAAATATTTGTTTAAGTTCGCAGGCCCGTCGGATGCAATTGAGCAAGCCATGTAATGGGCTCTTTGTTGAAATATTTCTGTGTTTTCATCTTTTTTTAAGTTATTCTCGACTTGAATAGACATTTTTTTAACTTTTAATTGCGGTTCAGACTGATAAAAATAGCGATTTCCCGCTAACAGTATTTGAATTTGACATTGACACTTGCATGATAGTAAACTTCCACAGATAAACAAAAATTAGAAAGCTTATTAATTTATTATAGTCGTTACGACAGTGATTTTTCTGAAACTGTTTTTAACGTAATTTGAAAATTATGCCTGAGTGTCTGCTACGATTACATTATGCTTTAGTTTTATGCTTTACCACAGTTAAATATCTGCTTATTTTCTACATAAGCAATTTATAGTATGAAAACAAGCTTTATAAAAAAATACTCGTGTGATGGCAACTTTTGTATAAGGTGTGTTCTCAAACAAAAATTCTAAAGAATTATACCATTATTAAACTTATTTAAAAATAATGAATTTTGCATGTGTTTTAGTATTGTTTACCTAAATATGCCTAATTTAAGTTATTTATTCTACAATTACTGCAGTGAGAAGACTATGAGCTCCAGTTTTATTTATATGTTCGCATTAAACATTCATTAATTACGTTTCTGAACGGCTCTCTAATTGTAATCTCAGAATCCTTGCCATTTTAAAAACAAATGATGTTATGGTTGTAAAGTGTCAAAATGTCCAGTGAAATGCAATTCATGACGAAATTTTCGTAACCGTAACGAAATAATCTTATCGGAATTCAAACAAAAGCATTCTACATTTCCTTTAAATAATATTAGTTCCGTATCGTGTGACGTTATGTTTAATCTCGTAGAGACCGTCGCGTATGACTACCAATGTATTGTACAATAATATTTATTCAGTTGTAACAAATCGTAATTTTACGTCACTGTGAATAATTTGGCTGTGTCCCTCTGTTTGTGTTTGTTGACTCACAATAATTTGAGAACTGGCGTTGGCAACAAGCTAGTACAGCAGTGACCTTGGATAAAATAACAGCTGTTTGCGTGAGTACCTTTGCACCAATATTTATTAAAAAAATTAATTTAAGAATTCAATGCACTTTTTCCATGCTCGTTGTTTTGCTTATTTATGTCCGACTGCTGTTGATATTTATGTTTATTATGTTTCGCGGGCTATTCTAATTATCTTTTTTATGACCTTGTAAATTTTGTATGAAAGAGAGAGGAACAAGGATGTATAAGCCCCGCACGATGATATTGCGATGGAACCTTGTCACAATAACAGCGTTGTGACGTCATCTGTCACACAAAAGGACAGCTAGCAAAAGAATGTTAAATGCAAAATTAATATTAGGGTTAAGGGTTTATTTGTATTATATAATTTTATTACACTCTTTATAAAGAGTGTATGTATAAATTAATATTAGGGTTAAGGGTTACCTACTCACCCATATTCTGACAAACAAACTTTCATTATTAAAAATTTCAAGGAAATAATTTTTGTAGACGTAAGAAAAATATACTTATTCGTATATCTTTCTTACATGTATACTATTTTTTTCTAACTACATTTCTGTTAATTTGCGAGCGGGAATTGAACCAGAGTCCACTGTGTAGTAGTCATGTTTTAATTACTACCTACATCTATCAGCTTATAAATAAAACCAGGATAATATGTAAAAAAATGTATGTAGTCTTCCGAATCAGAACTGCTTTCTGTGTCTGTCGTTTCCGATTCACTGTCGTCGCCGTATTTATGACAAATAACTCGTCAGTTATTCGGTCTTTATTCCAATATTCCTCTTCAAGCCGTTTAACATGATTGACTTCCTTTCGTCAGTCATCTGGAGTTATTGACTCCGACGCCTCCAACGCCAGAGCTTCAATGCGACTTTCCAACTGCTCCACATTCTTTTCTGACACCCTCGTCTTTACCAGGTTCCAGATGTACTCAATGGGGTTGAGGCCGCAGTTGTAATCTAACGACTTCATGGCCATTGCCAGCTAATAAATTGTCAATTTTATAATTTTTCGGCGGTCTGTGCCGTTTAATTAATAAATACAGTTCAGGTTTTGTACTGTCGTTGGGAAAGTCGATGTTGTGATCTTGTAGCCACTCAACAATCAACTGTTTTTTATTGTTCATACTTGGTGGCCTATTCTCATCCCTACTGTGATAAGGGGCGTTGTCCAACACAATTTTGGAGTTGCGTGGTATGTTGGGTACTAATTTTTCTGTAAGCCACTTGGTGAAATTCTCAGCATTCATTTGATCATAGTAATCCCCTGTTTTGGTACCTGCTTTAAACATTAAAAGGGCATAGTCAACAAAACCGCATTAACTTCTTTATCCATCGGCGACCGGGGCTGTCGTTCCATCTCACTCCATCGGTTGCTGTTTGCCAACATTTTTCTAAATAAATAACGGGTCTTTTGTCTTTTATTTTTCACCAAGCGAGTAATTTTCTTTCATACGTCGTTAATATTTAGCCCTCCACGCTTGAATTTGGGGTCTTTAAATTGGGGCCAGTCTTTTTTGGGAGCATCGTTTAAATTGGTAGCCTAAATCACATTTAATTATTTTTCTTAATGTAGTTTCACTGCCAGTATAATTAAGGTCTACTTTTGAAGCCGCCAAGATTTTGCGCATTGTGGGTATTTCTCTCCTCACCGTATACATTGAATCTATAATATTTCTTAAAGCTGTTAAGGAAAACCCGTCGAAATATTTCTTCTTTTGTCTTTTTCCTTTAGTAGGAGTTCTCATTTTGCTGCCACTGGCTGTTGCTGACTCATGCTCTCGTATCAATTTCGTCACAGTATTTTTTGCAACGCCTGTGGCACATGCCACACACTCCGTGACTTTGATAGAATTTTGCAAAATATTTTTAATAACTATAAGCAGTTGCTTCGGTATTAAAATGTCCGAAGCACTTTTTAAAGCATGGTTTATACTTTCAAGAACTAACTTACAGTCCTCTTTCTCCTTAACAAAATAATTGTCCACTTTAATTATAATTTCACGAGCACGACTATTAATTAATTTCTTACTCATTTTAACGAGTAACAGCTAACAAAACTAAACAACAAAACTCAAGAACAACAATAAAACAGGATAACAAAACAAAAAGCTAACAAAAATATTCGATGTGCGTAAGTGGGTAAGCGCGGACTGAACTTGCGAACGGTACCGACGGTCCGAGTTCGACTACGTCACCAAGATGGCCGCCAGTCGCAATATCATCGTGCGGGGCTAGTAATTGTTGCATAAAGAAAGGCAATGTCTCTACTTTTAACAATGACTAGCGAATTTACATGCTGTTTAAATTAAATACTTACCTACATTCAATTAATAAAAAAATAATAATAAAGCAATTTTGCAGTAATATCTGTAAAAAAATTTCCCGCTCTTTTTATTTACGATTTTAAATTGAAAATATGGTGTTTAGAAAATACACTGATTATATTATCTGCCATAGCCCTTTTTTATGTAACATTATTTCAACATATTACTCATATTTTATCACAAAAAATGTCAAGGCATTCTTATTGCTTTGTAAATTGGTAGTTACTTGACATAGATACTGAGGTCCGTATTACAGAACGTCACTCAAAACTCAAGCTCTACTTAAGTCTCGTTTTAAGCCATTTGATTGGTTGAAACTAGTTTTAAGTAATGCTTAAGCAGAGATCAATGCTTGAGTTTCCTTCTGGAATACGCACCTGAAAGCACTAGGAAGTGATGGAGGGTGTTTTGGGAGACTACTCAACTTGTGTAATTTCGACACTTAAAAATTGCTGATTCACAACCTCATTTAAAAAAATGTTTTTTGTTTTTTATTTTGACATAATTATGTAAGAAGTAGAAAATATTCCATGAAAGTAATATCCAACCGAAACAGATATTTGGCAAGGGGTCTGTTTCGGCCAAAACAGAAACTTACAAGGATCATATTTTGAGAGAAAATTTAAGGTCCGTATTCCAGAAGGAAACTCAAGCATTACTTAAAACTAGTTTCAACCAATCAAATGGCTTGAAACAATTCTTAAGTAGAGCTTGAGTTTTGAGTGACGTTCTGTAATATGGACCTAAGAAAACGTTATTATAATCAGTCAGTTATTGCTATCTCTTTAAATTACAAAGATAAGCATTGATTGACATTTTCATTTCTTAATAATAAACATATGAACCTCTATTTAAGAATAAAATATTAATTGGGCCCCAAAAATGTTCACAATAGGTATTTATTTGAGTGGATAGGCTCTCCATCACTCGTAAGCTCGTCACCAAAACAAAACAAACAAGTGAATCATGACATTGGTTCCAGTGGGATTCATTCATTCAGTCAACGCACCAAATATGACAGATCACAGCGCAAGAACTCCCGAATGCACATTCGTATGTTTTCGGTGTACAGCCGGTTTCGGTCGTAATTTCGGCAAGTTTGCCGCCGAAAACGAAACTAAACCGAAAAGTTACCACCCACCAGACAGAGTCTTGCCGCCAAGCGATTCGTCGTGTTCCGGCATGATGTCTGGTGAAGCCGTACGGAGTACCTACGGATCTGAGCAGTTGTGTTGCGATGTGTGCCGGGTACGATGCGCCAAATGTTGTTGTGTCTGGAGTTTGGTCGTGGAGGGTCTCCAGATCAATCTCCCTCTGGCGTAGCATCTTTGGTTGTGCTGTTGGGTTTAACATTGCATCATCTCGCTCTACTGCTGTCTTCCTTCCTATTCAATCAGTTTTTCTTGAGTACATAGGCTCTTAATAAAATAGCGCGCTTTACCATCACCAATTGCATCACTGCTTACCATCAAGCGGGATTGCGGTCCAGCACTAGTTTATATTTATTAAAAAAAACTTTAATCAGACTTAAGTAATTCTTTAAAATTACATCAACCAACACCTGGGTCATACACGGACATGTAGGTACATAACTTGTTTTCTAGACATAATCTTGTACTGATAAAAAAATTAATTACCCAACTAACAAAAAAGAACTGATGTGAGTCATTTCTATACATAATGTAACGTTGTTTTAAGTAATGCGGTTTAATAACCTTGATAAAAATATTAGCTATTTATTATTAGTATGTAAAACATTTGATATACATTAAGTATAGATAATCGGAAAACAATGGAAATTATTTCTGCTATTATAATTTTTTTTTTTTAATTACAAACTATTTCAATTAGTTTAATTCAATTTATCATTCACTGAATGTAAATGTCATGTATTATGGTTTAATATCTATACTTACTAATATATATAAAGCTAAAGAGTTTGTTTGTTTGAACGCGCTAATCTCAGGAACTACTGGTCCGATTTGTAAAATAATTTTTGGATTGAAGGGCCCATTAATCCAGGAAGGCTTTAAGCTATATATAACATCAAGCCGCTACCAATAGGAGCGGAGCATATATAAAAAACAATTATTGATCCTTATCCAAATAAATTAATCTAGTATTTCATTTTGAACAATTGTCCTTGACATCACTCTCATTTCGATTAACATCTTATAAGATACTACAATTTTAAAATAACTCTTTTGGGGTCAAATTGAAATTTTCAAATGAATAATCGTGAGCGGCGCTAGTGATTAATAAATGTAATACATGTAATGTTATACACTGTAATATTATGACTATGCAACTGTGTAACTTGTGGGTATCTGTTGTTTTTTGGTTTTAGGAAGACTATCCGCTCGTGATACAGTTATGTACTAGTAGGAGGGGATAGGGTGAATCAGTTGCTCAGCACTTGCAGCTCACTCATCATCATCATCACAGCGTTAATCCCAGTCGCATCCGCAGCTTTTTTCAGCTTTGAAGTCTGGGGTCCGCTTTACCAGTCTAACTGCTAATTTTGGCCAAACTTCGATATTTTCCGTGAAGCGACTGCCGTCTGACCTTCACAACCCGAAGGCGATATCTAAGCATTGCAGTTAGACCAATTGTTAGACTTTTGAGGGCTCGCAACAACCCGTAACGACTGCCACTAGATGTTCGTATGGCAACCGGGACCAACGGCTTAACGTCCTTTCTGAGGCACGACCAGACCAGTGCAAACATTCATACTCATGCATACAAACATTTGCACTGTGCGGGGATCGAACCCGCGCCTACTTGCGCAACGGCCGCGTTCGCTACCGCTATGCCACGGAGGCTGTAACGCACTTGCAGCTCACTGCTTTTACTAATATTGCATTTCCTCATGAGCTAAGTTCAATGGTAACTGAGTGCGCTGTTCGACCCGTTCCGAAAAAAATTAAAAAGAGCTGAGTTGATATAAAATAAGCGCCTGTTAAAATAATGGAATCAATATGTACGTCTGCGTTAGCTCCCGTTTTCGCAACATTTTTTGTTACTGCTCTGCTCCTATTGGTCATAGCGGATGTTACATAGCCTAAAGCCTTCCTGGATTAATCGGCTATCCAACGCAAAAAGAATTTTTCAAATCGTACCAGTGTGGTTCCCGAGATTAGCGCGTTCAAACAAACAAACAAACTCTTCAGCTTTACATATTAGTATAAGTTCATATTTATTATTTATCGACAGTGACGAATATGTTGCAATATAAGAAATATTTTGGATATGTACATATGTAAATGTATATATACATACATTAGACACATACACACATCAAAAGTGTCTAGGGATCAACATATATTTTTGCAATAACTTTTCTCCTGATTGATATTAATTAAAATTTTCTTTAAGGATTCATCAAATAAAGTGTTTTCGTTTGTCACAGTAACGATAAACCAAGTCACCTTTGCATTAATAAAGAAATTTGCCATTTTCCTAATAAAGGGATATTTGACATTTGAACCACTAACACAAAAGTTCGAAAAAAAGACTGAAATAACAGTTTTCTCTAAAATTTTATTGGGTAACTTAAACAATTAATAATCCGTGTTTCTACCGCGAACACTAACAACACAAGAACATCGGTTTGGCATACTCAAAATGAGTTCATCCAAATCACGCTGTGGAATGGCCGCCCATGTTCGTTGCAACAACAAAAAAAGGTCTTCTTGCGACTGGATACCCTCCATATTCGGCAGAGCTCTTCTCTGTAGCATATCCCATGCATGCTCAATCGGGTTCAAGTCTGGCGACTGAGCAGGCCAGGGCAGGACATTGATGTTAGCTGCGGCGAGAGTCTGTCTTACAACTCTTGCGGTGTGCGGTCGTGCATTATCATGCATTAACTGAAATAAGGGACCGATTTGCACTTGTAGAGGAACGATGACGTCTGATACAATCGTTTCAGCATAAATTTGAGCGTTGAGGTTGCCTCTGATCCAAATCAACTCAGTTCTTCCTCCGATCCAAATACCCGCCCATACCATGATGGTTCCACCACTATAAGGATGGACTTCCTGGCAGGATTTTAATCGCTGTTGGCGTCCAGGGGTTCTTCAGTGTCGTATACGTCTTGTATCCGGTCTCATACCAAAACGAGACTCATCAGAAAAGCACACGAAACGCCATTGTTCTTCTGCCCAATTTCTGTGTTCAAGAGCCCATTGATATCGAATCCTACGATTGTGCATTGCTATAGGTGGTACCCGTAGCGGTCTTCGGGAATGAAGGTTCACTTCATGCAAGCGGTTTCTGACTGTTTGGTCGCTAATTAAGTTCCCTGAAGAGTGATGAAGCCTCACGGTTAACATCATGGCGGTTATTGTTGGAGCTCTTCGAGTTAAGATTTGAATGTATCGGTCTTGTCTCCGTGTGGTGCAGCGATACCGTCCTCCATGGCGCTCAGCCACGGTACCAGTGCTTCGGTAACGTGTCCAAAGTCGACTGATAACACTCTGACTTGTATTCAGAGCTAAAGCCACAGTACGTTGCCGGGAACCAGCTTCTATCATTCCCACGGCTCTGAGCATTTCTTCCCTGCTTAAATGACGTCGCCGCTCCATAATAACGTTGGTTTTAATCAGTAGTAGGGAAACAGTAGCACTAATAATGTCTTCAATGCGTTGTATGTTTTTATAGGGAAAATATTGACAGCTGATTTTCATCTTTTACTCGAATTTGATTCACAGTTCCTGATTCAAATTATGAAATGCACCAAAAAGGATCCATATAAATTTATAAAATCATAAATTTATTACAAAGCCACATCTCAATCTCAAGAAATCCGCATAAAAATGCTTGATCCCTAGACACTTTTGATGTGTGTATTTCAAATATGCACATTTTTACATATTATGCAGACATACTTATGTAAACAAAAACTGTCACAAGTAAAAATGATCCGTAGAAGAGAAAATCAAGATTATGTTGAGTAGATATTTTTAAAAGTAGAACATACCTTTAATGTTTTTTATAATTTAATTTGGCACTACCATCATAGTAATATAATAAAAAGTTCGGCAGCAGACAGTCAACAACAGCAAAGATTGCCAAAATCCCGCCAATTTTCCGTCAAATCATTGCCAACTATGAAAAAAAAAAAAAACACGCCACAGATAGAATTTTATTTTTGTATCTGCTATATCTAGGGAATCGACTAAAATAGGAAAACAGCTGTTAATTTTAACTCACTATGAATGTGATTTAGAATCGGGTGAATGTTAGATTCGAGATACTTGATAAACAATTCGGCGACAGTGAATAACAATAAATATTGCTTAATTCTAGCCAACTTTAAAAAGAAAAGAAGCCATAGATAAATATCTATTTTTAAATATATCTGTTGAATAAACTAAAATAAGAGTTTAGTTTAATCGTACACTCAGCGAAAATGCATAATTGCATATATATATATATATACATATATTTTTGATATGGCATCTCGTAGGTGGCCATTAGAGGCCGTAACTACTTAACCGGACTTTCCTGTGGATGCCTTAATTAAAAATTAAAGCCTCCAGCCAGAGGCACTTAAAACTAACTTAAAATTAGGCGACTACGCACTAAGGGCACCCCTTGTGGGTTACGAACCTCGGCTTAGGGCGTCGCTAGAGAGGACAGCAAGAGACGGCTGGATCGAAAGTTATACTTAATGGTTTGATGACCGCGGCGTTTCCTAGTACTAGCTCTGAGAAGAAACGTCAAAACAAACTCAGACCGATCGGTCGATATAACCGTTCTCCACGCGGGCGAAGCCGCGGGCGGAAAGCTAGTATAATTATAAAGCGGTGTGACTCAATGCGCGGGTCGTCTGCATTTGACTATCGAAGCGAAACAAGCGAAAACTAGGAAGCGATAATCGAGAACATCTACAGCGACAATTGCAAAGAGCACTTGATGGACTACGTGAAGGAACTTCTGTAGTGTGTACGACACGGACATAAGGGAAGACTTCGGTGCTACATCAGCTACGTTCTACTTCTCTTCGCCTACTATCGACTGTACCATCGTTGTCAATAAACTTCATATCCCTTAACCGACATTTTAATAGTCCGTAACAATATTATTATACAAGTTTTGATGAAGATTTACGTACAATCGGATAGTCTTAATTCTAAAGATATCACTTTGTAATGTAATTTGGCACGATGCGTTTCGTCTGTAGATATATTTACACCATGAAACACTTAGCTCGTTGTGGCTGTCTTTGGAATCATACTCAACAATCATCTCATCATCATCATCCCAGCGTTAATCCCAGTCGCATCCGAAGCCTTTTCAACTTTGGAGTCTGGGGTCCGCTTTACCAGTCCAACTGCTGATATGGCTAAACTTCGACATTTTCCGTGAAGTGACTACCGTCTGACCTCCACAACCCGAAGGCGATATCTAAGCATTGCAGTTAGACCAATTGTTAGACTTTTGAGGGCTCCAACCAACCCGTAACGACTGCCACTAGATGTTCGTATGGCAACCGGGACCAACAGCTTAACGTGCTTTCCGAGGCACGACCAGACCAGTGCAAACATTCATATTCATGCATACAAATATTTGCACTGTGCGGGGATCGAACCCGCGCCTCCTTGCGCAACGGCCGCGTTCGCTACCGCAACGCTACGGAGGCTGTCAATTTATGTACAATCAGATAGTCTTAATTCTAAAGATATTATTTTGTAATGTAATTTGGCACGATGTGTTTCGTCAGTAGATATACAATATGTAAAGAAAACCCTGTCCGACCCATAAGGGTAATAAAGGTTAGGTAAACACTTGACCAAATATAATATAAAATTTTACATAATCATCATAGTAACAATACTAATGAATTTTGAAATAATCCTTTTTTTCCCGGGAATTAATTCCAATTTCCCCGAAATTTGGTAATTTTTAAAAAGTGACAACACCGGTATTATTATAAGCGAATAGCGACGCGACCACGTCACAGGTGCCGCGTGCCTTGCCCCCCGCCGCCTGCGGAAGGGGTTGCTTATCACACATGTACTAAGTTACCTTTTTTTGCGAAATAATATTTACTTTTTTAGGGGGATTTTTTTTTAAGTTTAGCCTTTCTTTGTGGGCATTAGTAGAATCAGTTATCGATACCTATCAATACCTTCACGGATCGGACAGGGTTTTCTTTATATATTGTATTTACACCATGATACACTTACCTCGTTGTGGCTGTCTTTGGAATCATACTCAACAATCAACATACACAAACTCATAAACTAATGCTTGACCGCAATGCCTGATGGTAAGAAGTGATGCAATCGTAGATGGTAAAGTGCGCTAGTTTATTAAGAGCCTATTCAATCTAGCCTTGAAGATACTTAAATTGTAGTCCGACGGAAACAACGCCGCTGGAAAATTGTTCCAGTCCCTCGATGTACGCGGTATAAAAGACGAGGCGAAATGCTTCGTCCAGATCGTAGTGGTGTCAACAACGAATGGACGGATACTTGCCGTATGACGGGTCATCTGATGATGGAACGGACATGGGGGAATTAAGTCATTCCCTCGCACACTCTCCAAAATGCATCCTATAAAGGGTGTATCTGACATCGACGCACAAACGACTACCATCGATTCAGCACATGATTCTGAACCCCCCAGTAGCGGAATTTTGCGTCGGCTTTTTGCAGATTAAAAAAAAAATATGTAATTTTTCTTCACTTTAGACCGTTCAAAATTGTTATACTTTTATAACCCAATAAGATTTTAAAGTAAAAGTTAATTAATTCGTTAATTACACAAAAAAGCGCAATGTGAACAATACTAGAAAAACTATCCTAACAGCTGATTTAATAGAGTTTGCATCAGGGGTCAACGTCATACCTACAAGCACGCACGGCGGCACGTTTGCAACGTTCAAAGGCCAAGCCGACACTTTTTTAAACACTGTTATTTCTGTAACCGCTCATTAACGACATAAATGTCTGTCATAATTTTGTTAGTGGCATTCGGTCTAGCCTTTTCGCGAAGTTTGCGTTACGATGTCAGATACACCCTGTATAACAGCGACGGGCTGGTTACTCCTCGCCTGTGCTCCAGGCATTGGAGACCGTTTTGGCCATCTCGAAGCTGTCCAGTATTTTTTACTATTCGAAGGGAAACGTCCCTTATCACTTTTTTTTTTTAATAATTATATACTAGTGCTTGACTGCAATCCCGCCTGATGGTAAACAGAGATACAATCGTTGATGGTAAAGCGCACTAGTTTATTAAGCCTGTTCACTTAAAAAACTTAGGAATAGAAAGGATGACGGCAGTTGAGCGAGGTGATGCAATGTTAAACCAAGACCAACACGACCAACGATACTGCGCCAGAGGGAGATTGATCTGGAGACTCTCCACGACCAAACTCCCGACACAACAACATTTGGCGCATCGTACTCAGCACACATCGCAACACAACTGCTCAGACCCGTCCTCGGTACGGCTTCACCAGACATCATGCCGGAACACGACGAATCGCTTGGCGGCAAGACCTAGTCTGGTGGTGGTGATCACTTGTATTTGTATTAAAGTTAAATTATTCTCTTGTTACAGTACAATGGATTCCTTCTTTAGTTTATTTGACCCTTCAGACGGGAACCAGAACAAACAGAAGAATAAAAAGAGGCACAAACCTGAACAGGATACAGTCAAGAAGAAACCTGACGCTCCCAAGGGTAAGTCACATCAAAATAACCAGGGTGTTTAAGATCTTATATGGATGTGTTCGACAAGCAAAGAGACTTGGTAAACTTCTGGACGAAAGTGAGTTGTTTGGAATATCTAACGATGGCTCCATGCTCCATTCCAAGCACCCCCCTCCCTCCAAAAGCCTTTTAAGTCTCCTTTTTTTTATAATTATAAACTTGCGCTTGACTGCAATGCCGCCTGATGGTAAGCAGTGATGCAATCATTGATGGTAAAGCGCGCTAGTTTATTAAGCCCATTCACTTAAAAATTTTAGTGAATAGAAAGGAAGACGGCAGTTGAGCGAGGCGATGCAATGTTAAACCCAACAACACGACCAACGATGCTGCGCCAGAGGGAGATTGATCTGGAGACCCTCCACGACCAAACTCCCGACACAAAAACATTTGACGCATCGTACTCGGCACACATCGCAACACATCTGCTCAGACCCGTCCTCCGTACCTCTTCACCAGACATCATGTCGGAACACGAAGGCAAGACTTTGTCTGGTGGGTGGTAACTTCTGCCGGCAGCCGATGTTATGGCCTACCACCGAGAGAAGTCCTGGCTTGCTAAGAACATCTGTATAAGATCTTGGTGCCCCAAAGGTTGCACTTCTAAATTAGGTGACGCCTGTACACTGGAAAAGCCCATGCGCAAAGGTCTCATCAGCCTCCATGCAAGCTCTCCATACAGAGGGCTGTCCATTGTGCCTATGGTGAGGAAATGTTTGTTTAAGGAGCAGTGACCCATGATGGTGGACTCGTCACCAGTCGCAAGCTTTTCCTGTTCAGCTATAACAGTTTTTTGGTTAACCTGTCATCCAGCGATGGCAATTACAAGATTATTATAAAGGGTGTATCTGACATCGACGCACAAACGAGTACCATGGATCCAGTGTAATACATACAGTGTAAGGGGTCGTCAAGTATTACGTAAGCACTATTGGGGGGCGGAGGGGTCTTTGTTTTGCTTATATTGGATGACATGGGGGGTAGGGGAGTCTAGATGATGATTACGTCATCGGTAGTTATTTACTTTTTTTACACGAATGGCAACCCTCAGATATGCTTAAAAATGAACCTATTTTCGAGGATTCGCGCAAGTTTGGCATACGTTTAGGCACTTGCTTTAGAACTGATTAGGGGAATTACCGCGCGCTAACAATAAATATGTTATAATTATAAATAAAAAAAAAAAAGATCAAGCGCTAGTTTATAATTTATATAAAAAAAAACATTTATAAAATTTTGTTTTGAAAAATGTTTACGTAAGCATAGGGGGAGAGGGTAAGAGCTTTGCTTACTTTTGCTGACATGGGGGATGGCGGGGTCAATAATTGTAATAAATCTGCTTACGTGATTCTGAACACTCCAGTGGTTGAATTTTTCGTCGGTATTTTACTAATTAACAAAAAATATATACAGTTTTTTTTCACTTTAGACCGTCCAAAATTGCTATACTTTTATAACCCAATAAGATTTTAAAGTACAAATTAATTACTTCGCTAATTACACAAAAAAGCCCAATGTGAACGAAACTCGAAAAACTATCCTATAAGCTGATTTAATAGAGTTCACATCAGGGGTCAACATTATACCTACAAAAACGCGCGGCGGCACGCTTGCAACGTTCAAAGGCCGAGCCGACACTTTTCTTTAAACACTATGATTTCTGTAACCGCTCATTAGCGACGTAAATGACTATCATAATTTTATTAGAGGCATGCGTTCTTGCCTTTAAGCGAAGTTTGCTTTACGATGTCAGATACATCCTGTATGTATACTCAAATTGTAGACTCCGTTATTCTTCTTTAAATATTCTCTATTCTTCTTTTAGGACGCAGAAGAGGCCGCAAATCGAATGTGAAGAACGAAACTTTGCCAGAAGAGTCCTCTTTCCTCTGTGAACCGGATCTCAGCACTGATCTCCTAGTTAAAGATGTTAGTTATATTGAGAACTTCATTGAGATTAACAAGAAAGATGATGGTAAGTGATCTTCTTATTATATTATTTAGGCACTAGCTTTTGCTCGCGGCAGCGCTTCCGTTGAATTCGGGGTCACACGATTCCCCTTTCCCAAATTCCCATCCTCTATTTTAGGAGCGGGTGGAAGATTTCCTAAATAAAAATAAGACCGGTATTTTTCAATGGTAACTGAGTCCCTGTAAAAAATAATTCACCACCCCTCTTAAGGAGTTGGGGCCGGATATCCGAAAAAAAAAAAGTTTTTTTTTTTACATATTATAAACCAGCGCTTGACCGCAATCCTGCCTGATGGTAAGCAGTGACGCAATCGTTGATGGTAAAGCGCACTAGTTTATTAGAGCCTATTCACTCTAGCCTTGAAGACACTCAAATTGTAGTCCGACGGAAACACCGCCGCTGGCAAATTGTTCCAGTCCCTCGATGTACGCGGTATTAAGGAGGAGGCGAAACGCTTCGTCCGGATCGTAGTGGTGTTAACAACGTAAGGGTGGAAACCAGCCGTACGACGGGTCGTCCGCTGGTGGAACGGAGATGGGGAATTAAATCATGCAATTCCCTCGCACACTCCCCGAAATGCATCCTATAGAACACCGAAAGGCTGGCTACTCTACGCCTGTGCTCTAGGCTTTGGAGACCAACTCGAGTTAGATCAGGGTCACTAATCAGCCTCTTTGCACGTCTCTCCACTGAATCCAGAGTGGCCAGGTGACACTTGGCAGCACCAGCCCAAATGTGGCTGCAGTACTCCACACACGAACGGACCTGTGCTTTGTATAACATTAGAAGCTGCCCAGGTGTGAAGTACTGCCGGACCTTTGCGATAACGCCAAGTATAGAACACCGAAAGGCTGGATTTATCACTTTTACAACTGTCCTTACAGGTCTTACCCTAATGCGACAGTGCAGTATCCACTAATACTTTAATATACTTACACTAATTCTTAAATATAACTAACAATATTTAGTAAAACTCTTGAGAGATCACTCAAAGAACACGAAAATATGTGCAGTCTTTTTCTTTTATTTTCATTCTTCTTTATTTTTTATTCTTTTTACGTCTAAGATGAACGATTAGATCGAATCGATTGAAATTAGAACGCATGAAAGATTAATTAAAGAACGAATGATGAACGATCATTGTTAGGCAGAAATAGTCTGCATAAAATTCTTTTTTTGATTTTTTTGCACCTTGAAAAATTCGGAATGCTCCATTCAAATTTCCATTTACCCCCATTTTAGGGAAGGGGGAGGGGGTATCGACAGAGACAAAAAGTAGCCTGTGTCACTCTATCTCTTCAACTACGGCAACTTAAAAATCACGTCAGTTCGTCGCCCCGTTTTGCCGGAAAGACGGAGAAACGAACAGACACACACCCTTTCACATTTATAATATTAATAAGTGATTGGGTTACGCGTCCCCTAGCCGGCCACCCAGGAACAGGCTACAAGATAAAATGGAATGTTAGGTACTCACGGGATGCCAGTAACCAGGGGATCAGCACACCATGTCACAAACCGTTGTATTTCACAGTATATTTGAGTTTTTGCACCGCGCGCCGAAATAATTGATGTCGGCCGGCCATGCCTTCGTTCGAACTTGTTTTTTTGATGCGCGATAGGTGGCGCCAGCGGTGCGTAGGTTTGGCGATTGGTGTTGCCAAATTACGGAGAAATTGGATGAGATTATGGAAGAGTCTCAAAGCCTGCCCAGTATGGGTAGTAAATAGGGTGTGAAGTTCACTCATCCTTCATAGATAAGAGCATCCTCCGACCAGTTGGGTGTTCTGTTTTATGGCTACTGTCCGACGGTTGATGTCGGAACGTTAAAGAATCTTCTTCTTCTTCTTCAGCCTATAGATGCCCACTGCTGGACAATGGCCAATTTCTCACAGGTCATGGCAACTTTAAAATTAAACTGTATTCTTTTAAACTTGTTCCTTCGCCTTTGTGTCAGTGTTCTACATCGAACTGTGAATTTGAACAGTCCGCACATCACATCTTGTGGGAGTGTATTCTTTGGCAGAATGAACGCAATATTATATTGGATAGTGTACAAGTTACATCCGGAGTTGTTTATTATAAGGACCTTGTAGAAACTAGAACTAATTTCCGTGCGTTCAGGCGCTTTTGCCATACCTATTATTGGAATCAATTGTAACAGCAAATACCTACTTAGGACCCATTAACTTAATCAAATGTTATTCCGTGGTGCTTGGCAATCTGGGCATCTCCCAGTTGCAATAATGTCCCTTTGTGCCGATTGGCCTAGTTCTGTTCTGTCTCCTGCTTATTATGGAGGGAAGTGGAAAAAATATCTTTTTCTTACTCCTCCGCTATTCTTTTCTGATTAATTTCGTTGGGGGACCCAAGAAAGTTGAATCGTTTCTCCGGGACTCGTCGAGCTTCATTGCTCGGCGTTTTTCTGGCGGTCTCCACTGTTGATTCTGGCTTTCAGGAGTTGCAGTGGGTTGGGAACAGTGTGGCGGGTTTTGCTGGACAATGGCCTCCCCCAAGGCTTTCCAAGCTAACCGGTCTTGTGCTGCCCGCATTCATCGGCTTCCCGCGACCTTCACCAGGTCATCGGTCCACCTTGTTGGGGGCCTCCCTACGCTGCGTCTTCCAGTACGTGGCCGCCACTCCAGAACCTTACCGCCGCATCGGCCATCAGTTCTACGAGCAATGCGCCCTGCCCACTGCCACTTAAGTTTAGCGACTCGCAGAGCTATGTCGATGACTTTAGTTTCCTGCGGATCTCCTCATTTCTGATTCGATCACGCAGAGAAACTCCGAGCATAGCTCTTTCCATTGCCCTTTGTGTGACTCTGAGCCTTCGTATGAGGCCCATTGTGAGCGGCCACGTTTCAGTTCCGTAAGTCATCACTGGCAACACACACTGGTCAAAGACTTTAGTCTTGAGACACTGTGCTTGCGTCATGTTTAGTGCAAATAAACGTTTTTTCTTTCTTTCTTTCTGTGGTAACTTGCATAAAGGAAAGTTAAAGAATATTATAACTTTAAAAATGTTATAACTTTACAGATAAAACAGACAATGACAAGAAGCCGAAACGTAGGAACTCAGGGAGGAAGTACAGAAGAAAAAAGAACAAAGTGTCACCTGCCAAAGACATTACCAATTCAGCCTGGATTTCAGACGGCGTCAATACAGACACCAAGAATTGGAACAACCAACTGTCAGTACAAAAAATTTGTGACGAAAATGTCGGTAAAAATGTCAACGATTTAAAAAATGATTTCAACATGAAGAACAGACTTAGCGAAGGCGGCATAGACAAGTTTAGAGACCGAGATGTCTATAATGTCATAGACAAACTGGAAAAGGTTATACTAAAAGATGATATGTATTTGGCTGGAGATTTTGACACGAATGACCTGGAGAATGACTTCTTCTATAGTTCGGACGATATGGAGGAGTTTATTGACGATTCGTGAGTATTAATTATTATATTTTATTTTATAACATGGTTAATATTGTGTTCCTGTTAAATAAAAATTGTAATTGTCTCACGATACAGAATTCAGCTAATGTAAATTTATAGTGGTAGAATGAAAACCTTTAAGCAAATGAGTTACTTATAGACAACGAGAGAGTGCTGTGCAAAGAGAGTGAGAGAATGTGAATGTGGGGGTGTGTGTATGAGTGTGAAAGTGTGTGTGAGAGTGAGAGTGTCAGAGAGAGAGAGAAAGCGAGAGTGAGAAAGAGAGAGAGAGAGAGATAGAAAGAGAGAGAGAAAAAGAGAGACGGAGAGTGAGAATATGTTTGTTTCAGAGACAACCCAAGTGTGTGCCTGTAAAATGAGATAGAATGTGTGTGTGTCTTAGAGAGAGAAAGTTGCATGGAGGTTTTTCAGGTTTTTACATATATGACGGTTTTCAGTCAATTCCGAAGTTTGATCTAAAAAAAAATGTTTTTTTTTTGATTATTAAATTTATCTTGCAGGGCTTCAGAGCCTGAAGACTCAGGGGACGAGGTGTACGGCAGCCTGCCGCCGGAGCCCAGGTTTGGCAATGTGGAGTACAAACTACAACTGGTTTCACTGTGCGAGCGGAGGTTTCAGCATCTAGTCACACAGGTTTGTTGATGTTTTAATCTGACGACACCATTTTTTTCCCTCGGTGGTAAGCCATAACATCGGTTGCCGGCGGCCTGAGCAGTTCTGTTGCGATGTGTGCCGGGTACGATGCGCCAAATGCTGTTGTGTCGGGAGTTTGGTCGTGGAAGCTCTCTAGATCAATCTCCCTCTGTCACAGCATCGTTGGTCGTGTTGTTGGGTTTAACATTGCTCACGCTCAACTTCCATCTTCCTTCCTATTCCGTATTTTTTTTTTGTGGATGGGAAATCATCAAATGAACTCTTCCGATCTGGGCGTAGCGGAAGGGCCTGTCAGACTTTTCCTGACTAAAACTCAACCCTGGTGTTGCCTAGTGGGGGCAACGTTTTATAAGTTTGCGTCTCGGGTCGCCCGACCGAATTCATAACTTAATACTGATTTAATTTAAACAATTTATTAATTAAAATGTTTTAACACTTTAAATAAATTTCTCTAAAAATTTGGTTTACTCTCAACAGTATTTCGATTGTACACATGAAGAATAGTAAAGTTATACCATTATTTAAATCAGGTAATAAAACCGACGTTGGCAACTTCAGACCCATTTCTTTTTGCAAAATATTTGAAAAATTAATACTTAAGCAGTTGCTAAAACATTTTAATTTGAATAATCTCCTACATAGTGAACAATATGGTTACACAAAGGGTCGTTTGACTATGGATGCGGGTGTTGCTCTACTGAAACACATATTTAACGCACGGGAGCGATCGCAAAATGCTATTGGAATTTTTTGTGATCGCTCCAAAGCCTTTGATTGCGTGCACTATGACATACTTTTGCGTGAACTCCGCCATTACGGTGTCCAAAAATGAAGCTCTCAACGTAATCACTTCTTATTTACAGAATAGATTACAGTGTGTAGATATTAACGAGTTCAGTTAGGTGTACTGCAAGGCTCAATACTGGGTCCATTCTTGTTTTTAGTATATACTAGCTATCCGGCCGCGGCTCCGCCCGTGTGGAAATCGGTTATATCGCGCTTTTAAGATTTCTCTCGGGAATATCGAATTTTTCCGGGATATAAAGTACCCTATTAATTAATCCGGACTTCTAACTTTACGTCTGCAAAATTTCAAAGCAATCGGTTCAGTAGTACCTGCGTGAAAGCGGAACAAACTTACTTTCCCATTTAAATATTACTAAAGATTAATGATTTAAGTACCATTTTATTTAAAGGGCATCAGTGACGTTGTGCTGTTTGCAGATGATACCTCTCTAATTTTTAAAGTAGACAGGAATAGACATTGTTTTGACGAAGTAAACAGTCACGGAATGGTTTACGTCAAATAACCTAGTCCTAAATACCAAGAAAACGAAATGTGTAAAGTTCGCCTTGCCTAACGTTAGAAATCTTGGACCTAACATCATTTTAGATAAAGTGGCGCTTGAACCTGTGGGCTCGGCAGTTTTTCTGGGAATAACAGTAGATCATGCCAAACTTCAGTGGAGAGAAAGGGATACCAGATAGACTGGCGCCGTAACGCGTTACGTAACGGAGCGGTATACCATTCCAAAGAAAATTAACACTTGGATACATCAGATAAAGGAATGAACCGGTTGATGTTATTTCGGTAATCTTTTCTGCCACAGTTAAAATGGCGCCTCCGCTCGGGCGGCGGCAGCGCGGTGTACGTGCTGGGCGTGCGCGACTGCGGCGCGCTGGTGGGGCTGCGTGCGCGCGCCCTGCGCGGCTCGCTGGTGGCGCTGCGCAGGATGGCGCAGGCGCTCGGCGCCACGCTCGCGCACGTCACGGCCAGGAGGGTGGCGCCGCACAGGGCTGTCGCCGAGGTCTATGTCAGGAAGGTGAGGCTCTCTGTGGCTTAACATTGCATCACCTCGCTCAACTGCCGTCTTCCTTTCTGTTCACTCAGTTTTTTGGTATGCATAGGCTCTTAATAAACTAGCTTTACCATCAACGATTGCATCACTGTCTACTATTAGGCGGGATTGCAGTCAAGCACTAGTTTATAACTATAAAAAACATTGAAATGACCTCTTTTTTAATAATGAGGTATACTTTGTTGTTCCAGTTACCGGACCCTAAGCAGAGTGAGGAGTTAAGGGTAGCGGTCATGGGTGCCAACGAAGCTGGCAAGTCTACGCTAATAGGAGTGTTGACTCAAGGTGAGATGAGAGACACATGGCCGATGTTTACAGCACCTTTATATCGTCACGGTATGGTCGGTATTCGTACTACCGACTTTCACAGCGCCATTATATTGTCATAATATAGTCGGTATTTGCACTACTGACTGTCACAGCGCCATTATATTGTCATTATAGGGTCAGTATTGAAGTACCGACTTTTACAGAGTCTGTACATCGTGACAATGAGGTCGGTATTCGCACTACCAATTTCACAGCGCCATCATATTGTCATAATAAGGTCGATATTAGCACCACCGATATTCACAGCGCCATTTTATTGTCATAATAAGGTCGGTATTGTAGCACCGACTTTTACAGAGCCTGTATATCATGACAATAAGGTCGGTATTTGCACTACTAACTTTGACAGCGCCATTATATTGTCATAATAAGGTCGGTATTGGCCCCACCGATATTCACAGCGCCATTTTATTGTCATAATAAGGTCGATATTGGCACCACCGACATTCACAGAGCCATTTTATTCTCATAATGAGGTCGGTATTTGCACTATTGACTTTCACAGCGCGATTATATTGTCATAATAAGATCGGTATACGCACTACCAACTGCACAGCGCCATTTTATTGTCATAATAAGGTCGATATTGGCACCACCGACATTCACAGTGCCATTTTATTCTCATAATGAGGTCGGTATTTGCATTATTGACTTTCACAGCGCGATTATATTGTCATAATGGGGTCGGTATTTGCACTATTGACTTTCACAGCGCGATTATATTGTTATAATAAGGTCGGTATACGCACTACCAACTGCACAGCGCCATTTTATTGTCATAATAAGGTCGATATTGGCACCACCGACATTCACAGCGTAATTTTATTCTCATAATGAGGTCGGTATTTGCACTATTGACTTTCACAGCGCGATTATATTGTCATAATGGGGTCGGTATTTGCACTATTGACTTTTACAGCGCGATTATATTGTCATAATAAGGTCGGTATACGCACTACCAACTGCACAGCGCCATTTTATTATCATAATAAGGTCGATATTGGCACCACCGACATTCACAGCGCCATTTTATTCTCATAATGAGGTCGGTATTTGCACTATTGACTTTCACAGCGCGATTATATTGTCATAATGGGGTCGGTATTTGCACTATTGACTTTTACAGCGCGATTATATTGTCATAATAAGGTCGGTATACGCACTACCAACTGCACAGCGCCATTTTATTGTCATAATAAGGTCAGTATTGGCACCACTGACATTCACAGCGCCATTATATCGTCATAATAAGGTCGGTATTCGTAATACCGACTTTCACAACGCCTTTTTTTCTTATTATTTCAATATTTGCCAATGCAGGCGAACTTGACAACGGCAGAGGAAGTGCTCGTCTGAACATGTTCCGACATCTGCACGAGGTGAAGAGTGGCAGGACTTCGTCATTGAGCCACGAGATACTGGGGTTCGATGCTCAGGTAATGTAATGATTTAGTAGTTTAGCTGTTATTCATTTTCATTTGTGCGTGGTATTTTTATCTCACGATGCGACACACACATCTTGAGGTAATCATGTGTACCTACTATAAGAACGGTTTTCTGATTGACGATGTTTTGATCACAAAGTATAATGCAGGCAACCTTCAAGCCATCGGCTTAATGCCTCAACTCCCTCCTGTTCTTGAGTTGGAACAGCCACTGTTGCTTGATGAGGTTGTTGCTGCCATCAGACAGCAGCTAAACCAAAAGGCGGCTGGCATTGACCTTATACCGGGAGAGCTGATCAAATACGGCGGAGAGGGGTTGCATGAGCTGATATGGAAGCTGTTTGTTCGTATGTGGGAGGAAGAGCGCGTTCCTGATGTGTTTAAAGTGTCGCGTATCTTCCTCAGCCTATAGATGTCCACTGCTGGACAAAGGCCTCCCCCAAGGCTTTCCACGATGACCGGTCTTGTGCTGCCCGCATCCATCGGCTTCCCGCGACCTTCACCAGGTCATCGGTCCACCTTGTTGGGGGTCTCCCTACGCTGCGTCTTCCAGTACGTAGCCGCCACTCCAGAACCTTGCTGCCCCATCGGCCATCGGTTCTACGAGCAATGTGCCCTGCCCACTGCCACTTAAGTTTAGCGACTCGCAGAGCTTTGTCGGTGACTTTGGTTCTTCTGCGGATCTCCTCATTTCTGATTCGATCACGCAGAGAAACTCCTAGCATAGCTCTTTCCATTGCCCTTTGTGTGACTCTGAGCCTTCGTATGAGGCCCATTGTGAGCGAGCGCAGTGCGAGCCTTATACTTTGCAGTGGTAGTGGGAGAGGTCTTACAAATTGTTCCGCAAGGAGTTCGCATCCGCTTCCGCACCGACGGCGGTCTTTTCAATCTGGCCAGACTTAAGGCTCGCACCAAAGTCTCACATGCACTGATTACTGAGATCATGTATGCTGATGATTAGTGCTTCTTAGCAGAATCCCCAGTGGGCCTACAACAGCTGATGTCCGCGTTTCATCAAGCCTGCCGTAAGTACGGCTTGAAAATCAGCGTCAACAAGACGGATGTGATGTCCCTAGACATTCACGGTCACGAGATACTGATTATAAAGCTTGGTGAGGATGTGTTGAAGCAAGTACACAAGTTTCGTTATCTGGGGAACACTATAAGTTCTAAGTGTCTGTAGGGTATTTCCCTAACATAAGTAATGTCACTGTAAATGTAAATTGTCAAACTTAAATGCAGAAAATGTCAGTGAATGCTCAACGGGATGAATCTAAATAAAAATGCAAGTTGTCCGATTCAAACCACGTCTAATTGAACACTAAATATAAAATATTACATGAAATGCTTAGAATAATGCAATGCGTCAGTGTCAATGCACTGTCAAATGTAGGTCGCGCCCAAAGTGCAAATACGTTAGCCTACTGGCTAACTTATTGTAATTAATATATTTTAACCCATGTACGTACACCGTACATATTGCCACAAAACAGAAAGAGAATAACTAGATCCAACAATTCCAAATTATGTAAAATAATAAAATAAGAATGTAAAAAATAATGTAAAACAAAATAAGTATACAGGGCTCTAATGTAAATATCACTGACCTACGACTAGGACTACTATAAAGAAATGTAACTAAAGTCTATAAATAGAATGACACTATAATGATAAATTAGCACACATCACTATGTTTTTCAGTGTCAAATTTCACGTCACTTGAGGTAGGGTTAGCACACGACACTTTATTAACGTTTGAGTTCCGTTTGTCGATCTTGCTGATCCTGTCCTCGATGTCAGGATCTTCTTCCCCTCTGTTTCTGCTTCTCGCGCCTTGCGGACCCTCCCCCTGTCTTTGGGTGACCATCTTTCGCCAAAGGAGCACTGATGTTACAAACAGTGCAATGCTAATCCCAACAACCACATAGATTGCAATGTACTGATGAACGTCGTGAGAGGATAAGGTGTCTAGCTTAGACTGTTCTTCTATAGAGCTTAGTTGCGTGGCAATCTTCTTGAACGTCTCTTCGTGCGTTTCAATATTCAATGATGAGTTACGAATCGAAGTATTGATTATGTTGTTGATTGGAGAGATCGTGGGCATGATCATCGCATATGGTTCATTGAGTAAAATTTTACTTGTACGAGTATGTTCCATATAAGCATGCAATGTGAATGAGTCGCCTCGCAAGTTGCATCCTTGTTTCAGCGTTATCAGACCCGAGTGACGTAGCGTCTCCGATGACATTTGAGTGCCACACACTAATTGTACTTCACACGTGTCACAACAATAATAGAACCAGGTGTTTTGCTTATGTAATTTGACCCATTCGTCGGTGCATATTTTTATTTCCGTATGGCAATAAACGCTGTGTTCTTCATTGTCTCGAATCAGCTGTACATCGCAAATAGATTTGTGATGATCACCGGTGCTGTATACAGGATGATTTATTTTGCATAGTAGAGATTGGTCATCTAATTTTTGGCATTCATTAATGTCATATTGTTCTAGGGGTATAAACGAGTATTGATTAGCGTTAAATGCTATTAATGCAGAGTTGGGAATAACAAACATTACCCGATTTGTGTCAATACGTTGAGGAATGCTGATAAGTCTGTTAAGTTCGTATAGGGCATCACTTAAGATCGGTACTTTTATTTCCATCAACAGATAGTGCTGGGTTATGCGCGCGTGTATTCTGAACAGCCTGTAGATATCTCTTATGTCATTACGAACTTCAGGTAGTGTAGAATCGCGAGGTAATAGTCGAGCTACTCTATCTAGTTCGCTTTGCATTTGGGTCGGTGATAGTAAATGTACGTCCATATGTCCTTGGTACATATTTGTCAGGGTGTTGATGAGTGATTCTTGAATATCTTTTAAGTTTTGGGCCATTCTTTCTGCAGCTATGGCCGATGTAATGATGTAGAATGCATGTGAACTCTCAAGTTTATCTTTAAGCGTCTTGTTTTCTAGAGATATCAGGTGATCGTTGATCAAAGTGAACTGCTTCACCATTGTTGCTTCGTTACGCTGTACAATGTTGTTCTCGGTTTCCAGAACACTAGTCTGGTTTTTAAGCAGTTGGAGTAGGTGATTTTCATTATGTTGGATTGTGTCGATATCCTGTTCATATTGTTCGGCAAAATGTAATGTGTGTATGTCCAAATAACGAATTTGCAACATATCCTACTCCGTCGATCAATCCTCTTTTGAATCTGTGTTGAATTATTCGCTGGGACCTCAGTAATTCGTTGTAATAATTTAGTTCACTCGTGCTTTGTTCAAGTTGGTTAATCAGAACATGGAATTGCATCATCCAGTCTTCGCAGCGAGCTTGCTTTATATGAGATACGAATGCTTGTAAACTGTCCACATTGCGCCAATAATTTGTCATATTGTAATAGAATACTAGTTTCCATTCATCCCTTATTTCTTGTAGATCTGCAATCTTGTCAAAGTAAAGAGTTTGATTTTTTGTCAGTTGAGTAATTTTCATATTTTGTTGGATCGTAGGTGTTATCAATGTCATAATTAGCATCAGCATATAACATACTAAGCTGTTCCAGGTAAGCTTTTTAGCTCGGCTTCGTCTGTTTTTGGGTAGCTTGTCACTTTCAGGGTTAATTTGTTCCTCAACATTCACTAGTGGTACCAGTTTTGTAATAGGTCGTTTAGTTTCGCCTTTTGCAGTTTGTAATGTCACAACTCTAGTGTGGCCGTCCTTTCCAGGGTGTAACTCCGCTACACGACCCAATGCCCATTTTCCTGCAGGTAGCCTTTCATCTTTAATGCATACAATGTCATTTTTCTTTATGTCAGTATTGTGTCGTTTCCACTTTAGTCTTGCTTGTAGTTGTTGGAGGTACTCTTGCGACCACTTCTTCCAGAAATCCTTGCTAAGTTGTTGTACAATTTGCCATCTCGTTTTTAAACGATAAGTATTGTCTATGTCGGGTTCTGGAATTGTCATGAGTGATGTGCCGGTTAAGAAATGCCCTGGCGTTAAACAGTTTATCTCTTCAACATTCTCTGAAACGGTGCATAGTGGTCGCGAGTTCAAGCAAGCTTCTATCTGACACAGCAGAGTGGTAAATTCTTCGTATGTCAGCCGTTGGTCTCCAATGACCCGTTTGAGATGATATTTCATGCTCTTCACAGCAGCTTCCCACAGTCCGCCAGCGCTTGGCCAGACCGGGGCATTGAAGTGCCATTGAACTCCCATTTCTGATATTTTGCCCAAGAAGAAATTGTCAATGTTTTCTACAATGCATTTGTATTGCTGCAGTAGGATCCGATTTGCACCCACAAAATTCGTGCCGTTGTCACTGTACATGTCCCGTGGCGTACCTCGACGTGCACAGAAGCGCTTGAAAGCCGATAGGAATGCTTTACTGGATAGTTCTGATACCAGTTCTAGATGAATGGCTTTTGTTGCTAGACAAACAAATGCTGCAACGTACGCCAGCAATGTTCTGACACCTCGGCCTTTACTTGCCTTGATCTCAATGTGTCCAGTAAAATCGACACCTGTATGTGTAAACGGGCGAGATACTGTCACTCTCGGCTCTGGTAGATCAGCCATAATCTGGTTTGTATGTTTAGCATTAAATCGGCGACATGTTACGCATTTGTGTAAGCCCTTTTTGACGGCGCGATGTCCTCCTACGATCCAAACTCTTTGCCGTAGATGTGTCAGGGTTAACTTAGGACCCCCGTGTAATGTTCTTCTGTGAGCTTGCCAAATTAATAACTCTGTCAGTTTGTTGTCATGTGGTAGTAGGATTGGGTGTTTAGTGTCTTCGGGTAAATTTGAGTTACGTAACCTTCCACCTACTCGCAGAATGTCATGCTTGTCAAGAAATGGATCTAAACTCAAAAGGTTACTTTTTAATCGCTTGGTTGTTGCAGTATTGAACTCCTCACAATATCGTTCCTCTGATGTCATAGAATCGCATGCATCTCCATTGATATCTTCCACTTCCCAGTATTTTGACAAGTCGTTAACTTCATTAACTACAACGTTGCAATTAAATGTTTTGGTGACATTGCCTGACAATATCCACCCCAACCGTGTTTGTTGAGCCATGGGTTCATTAACCTCCCCTTTGACTAAGCCATTCATGAGTATTTCGGAAAGTACGTGTGCATCCAGAAGTATGTCAATGGGCCTAGATAAGTTGTAATCTGGGTCGGCTAGTGTGATGTCTGTCACATGAGCCCAAGGTTTCTTTGCAAATGTAACATTAGGCAGACTGTTTACTACCCGTGTCATGATTAATGCCTCTGTTGTAAACTTGAAGTCGTTATATAAGGACCTGCAGGATGGATCGACCTTTCCTTTACTCCTGTTGGATAAAGTACCTATGCCGTTTATGTTTGCATTCAGCTGCTGACGCTTTATGCCCAATCTCTGAGCTGCATTCTCCGTTATCAACGTAATTTGTGAGCCCTGATCAACTAGAGCCCTTAGTGTAATGTAGTCACCTCCAGCTGTGGCTACTTGTAATAAAGCTGTTGGCAATAATATTTCATCATCATTATTGGATGCGAAGTTATTTTGTAAATCTTTGTTCGACTTAGTTGAAGTCGATGACGACGATTTAGGCGCTGTTTGTGTTGCTAAGGGTGTTTGTGCTGAATTCACCATAACGCTGTGCAAAAGCGTATTGTGCTGTTCGTTGCAATCTTTGCATCTTTTCTGGGATGCACAGTAACCCTTAATATGCACATACAAACAATTTTTGCATATTTTATTGTTTTCTATAAATGCCATTTTTTCCTTACTCAACATGTCAGCGAATTTAGAACATTGAAATAATGCATGATTCGTGTTGCACAATGGACAACTAATCTTGCTGAATTGTCCAGCGTTTGACGCATGGAAATTGCGAGAGTGGGTTGCTGAACTTTTATTGGGTTGTGACTTGAAATTTTTTCCGAATGTATGTGGCGTCTTAACATGTGGTTTTGAAGCAGGTTTATCTCCGTTTTCTGACCTTTTCCTGTGCAACGGTTCTAATGCCATGAACTTGTTTTCGACGAAATCCATAAAATGATTGTAGGTTGGTATCTCGCGCGGATCTGACCTAGACTGCATGTATTCCGAATACGTTTCGGAATCTAATTTTTCGCATAACACGTAAACCAAAATCGGATCCCACGAGCTTGTATCAATGCCCAAGTTGTGTATCGCGTTTATGGTTTCGTTGGTAGTGTCATATAACCGCTTGAGGTCGAACGCAGATTGTTTTTGCAAATGAGGTTGACGCATAAATATCTGGAAATTTCTGGTAAATAACAGGAACTTATTATTATACCTATGGTTCAAAATTTCCCAACACGTATCGTAATTTTCGGGTGCTATGTGTAAATGCTGCACGAGCTTTTCCGCTTCACCGCGAAGTCTACCCTTTAGATGCTGCATTTTCTGTGTTTTTGCAAGCGCTGGATTATTATGAATCGCTTCTACATAAAGATCCATAAAAGTAGGCCATAATGTATAATTACCGTTAAAGATAGGTATGTCAATCTTTGGCAAAGTTTGCTGTTGATGTATAGAAGCGTTTAATTTCGAGTTCAGCGCCCGTTTCATATTTGTAAATGCATTTTCGTGACGCCAGAACTCGTCGTAATAGTCATGTGAATTCCCCTCTAATATGCCATCAATTTGTAAATGTACCTTGTCAATCGCAGTCCACCGATGCTCTACAGTCTTAAGCATATCCTCAATTTCCCATTTCTCCTTAATCTCGCTTAGGTTTCGATTTGCTAACCTAGTGAATGCACGGAAGTTAGCTTGTTGCAACTGTTGTAACTCGAGCAACTTATCCTCTGTTCTTACGGATGACTCGAACATGGTGTTGTCAAACTCAACGTTTAACTTACTATGGCCGGCGTTACTGGGTCCAGCAAGAGCCTTTACCTCGAACTCTGCTTTATCTCCTGGCGCGTTCCATGGTACCAGCTTCTAATGACCTCATAAATGTTACCGGTGAAATATTGATGATCTTTCTGCTCGACTGCACTCAGCTCCCGGTTCTTCTCTTCACATTCCGCCCAGAGTACATCTAACCTCTCAAGCCTTTTACGAATGTAATCGGTGGTCTTCCTGCTCGCTGAATCCTTCTTAAAATTAGAATGGATTCTCTTCATTTCCTCGAGGATCTCCGCTTGACGCACGAAAAATCCCTCCATTATAAAGCCGTAAGAAAAAAATGAACGATCTTACTTGAAATTCAGGAACTCTCCCTGTATGCAAATGCAATGCACTGTGACGCTCTGGAACCTGGACCGCTGTACCTCCCCGAATGCTCCTGCACGGCAACACACGTGGCACGGTATGACACGACACGACACAGATCCCGCGCGACGACTTATCGACCGACGTATCGGACTGTATGGTATTTGCAATAGTTACGAAGGACCAAAAAAACTATGTAGGGTGTTTCCCTAACATAAGTAATGTCACTGTAAATGTAAATTGTCAAACTTAAATGCAGAAAATGTCAGTGAATGCTCAACGGGATGAATCTAAATAAAAATGCAAGTTGTCCGATCCAAACCACGTCTAATTGAACACTAAATATAAAATATTACATGAAATGCTTAGAATAATGCAATGCGTCAGTGTCAATGCACTGTCAAATGTAGGTCGCGCCCAAAGTGCAAATACGTTAGCCTACTGGCTAACTTATTGTAATTAATATATTTTAACCCATGTACGTACACCGTACAGTGTCCTTGATGCTGAGATCAACAGCAGAGTCGGAGCTGCAGCTGCAGCGTTTGGCAAGTTGTGGTTCCAAGGTCTTCTGCTCACATGACCTTAAGCTAGGTACGAAAATATCCGTATATATGGCAGTTGTACTGCCAAACCTTCTATATTCCGCTGAGACATGGTATGTGTACCGTCACCACATACGTACTCTAGATCGTTTTCACCTTAAATGTCTCCGATCCATTATGAAGATCAAATGGTCTGACAGAGTGCGAAATACCGAAGTCCTGCGACGAGCCAATGTGGCATTGAGGCTTATTTATTGCGTCGGCAACTTCGGTGGTGCGGGCACGTATCACGTATGGCGGACGAAAGAGTGGCGAAGCGCATCTTCTTCTCCGAGCTGAAGGAGGGCAAACGAAAGCATGGCGGACAACTCCTCCGGTTCAAGGATGTCTTAAAACGCCACATGAAGAGATGCAATATAGAACCCTCTGAATGGGAGCGTTTGGCAGCAAAACGGACCAATTAAAGGCTCGCCCACCTGCTGCTATCACATACAACTACGTCGACGGCGTGCTTACGTGCCCTCAGTGTGCACGAAGTTTCATTGCCAAGATAGGCTACATAAGGCATCTTCGGGCGCATGAGCGCCAAATCATCGGCTAGGAGTCGAAGTGGTCGCCGTGGCCGAAATCGGTCGGAACATCATCATCATCATAATGCAGAAACTTTGGCGGGAAAGTTAAGCTGAGTGTGACGCTCATTTTCATTGGACTTTTAAATTATTTATAGTCATCATCATCCCAGCGTTAATCCCAGTCGCATCCGAAGCCTTTCCAGCCTTGGAGTCTGGGGTCCGCTTTTACCAGTCCAACTGCTGATATGGCTAAACTTCGACATTTTCCGTGAAGCGACTGCCGTCTGACCTCCACAACCCGAAGGCGACATCGAAGCATTGCAGTTAGACCAATTGTTGGACTTTTGAGGGCTCCAACAACCCGTAACGACTGCCACTAGATGTTCGTATAGCAACCGGGACCAACGGCTTAACGTGCTTTCCGAGGCACGACCAGACCAGTGCAAATATTCATATTCATGCATACAAATACTTGCACTCTGCTTGAGTTTTAAATTATTTATAGTGTTGTTTACTAAATAAAAGTGCGTGATTTATGTAGTAAAAAGTGCATTCAGTAAATAATTCATAAATAACATTGATATATCGAAGCATATTGGCCACGTCATGACTTTGCCTCAAATCTCCCTCGTAGACGGTTCACGCGGTCGTCGTTTTCGACATGAATGAAAATTTATTACGAATTGGCCTTTATAACAACCCCAACACGTGACATTGGCTAAATGCACAAACCGTGCTGTTAGTAAATAGGAATGTATCAAAATAAATTTACTACTACCTACTACTGACACCATCTAATGAGTAAGATTATACTAACATTGGAATGTATGTCTTTTGTTCTCATTGAAATAAAGTTAGTCTGTAACCGACATTCAACGAGTTTCAATAGGTTACGCCTGTATTTATCAGTAATTTTACGTTTAAAATAGAAAAATTGTGCTTGTTGATTCGCGGAAACATGAACTCGAACTATATAGCTCGTGTGCCGAAGTTAAAAGGCAGGGACTTGGATGGGACGGACAAGTACATCAAACCTCCGGCCGGATTTGAAGTTAAACCAGCAGAAGACGCAAAAACGAAGGCAAAGTTAATATTAACAATTGATCCAGCTTTATACGTGCATGTCAGGAACACGGAATCATCAGTGGCATTATGGACTAAGTTGAAGACCATGTTTGTCGACTTCGGTTTCTCTAAAGAAAGAAATAAATAAGTATAATGCAACAATTTTCGTCTAATTGTCCATATTTTTATAAAATATGTGCTTATCTTGTGAGTAGCGGTGGCTTAATGGTATCGGCCGCGACTTAAAAATTGTAGGTCGTTGGTTCGAACCCCGTCCTTTTTTTTTTTTATTAGTTATAAACTAGTGCTTGACTGCAATCCCGCATGATGGTAAGCAGTAATGCAATCGTTAATGGTAAAACGCACTAGCTTATTAAGCCTATTCACTCAAAAAAGCTGAGTGAATAGGAAGGAAGACGGCAGTTGAGCGAGGTGATGCAATGTTTAACCCAACAACACGACCAACGATGCTGCGCCAGAGGATGATCTGGAGACCCTCCACGACCAAACTCCCGACACAACAACATTAGGCACATCGTACCCGGTACACATCGCAACACAACTGCTCAGACCCGTCCTCCGTACGGCTTCAACAGACATCATGCCGGAACACGACGAATCGCTTGGCAAGACTTTGTCTGGTGGGTGGTAACTTATGCCGGCGGCTGATGTTGTCGCCTACCACCGAGAACAACCATCTGGCGCTTTACTTCGTGTAAATTGGCGTTTAATCGGCCATTAACGATTGCATCACAGCTTACCATCAATTAAGCACTAGTTTTTAATTTCTATAAAAAAAAATCAGATATCATGAAAAACCACAAAGTTATGAGTTTGTTATCTTACCTGGTTGTCCTGACTCGGTATTGTAGTGCTTGACCGCGATCCCGCCGGATGGTAACCAGTGAAGCAATCGTTAATGGTAAAGCGCGCTAGTTTATTAAGCTTATTCACTTAAAAACTTCTAACTTGAACCTCTACTCTTCTAGCTAGCTAAAAAACTTCTAGCCTTGAAGACACTTGTAGTCAGACGGAAAGACCGCTGCTGGCAAATTATTCCAGTCCCTTGATGTGTTATTGTGACCTCTTCTCCGTGGTAGGCAACAACATCAGCCGCCGGCATAAGTTACCACCCACCAGACAAAGTCTTGCCGCCAAGCGATTCGTCCGATTCGTCGTGTTCCGGCATGATGTCTGGTGAAGCCGTACGGAGGACGGGTCTGAGCAGTTGTGTTGCGATGTGTGCCGGGTACGATGTGCCTAATATTGTTGTGTCGGGAGTTTTGTCGTGGAGGGTCTCCAGATCATCCTCTGGCGCAGCATCGTTGGTCGTGTTGTTGGGTTAAACATTGCATCACCTCGCTCAACTGCCGTCTTCCTTCCTATTCACTCAGTTCTTTTTTAAGTGAATAGGTTTAATAAGCTAGTGCGTTTTACCATCAACGATTGCATCACTGCTTACAATCAGGCGGGATTGCAGTCAAGCACTAGTTTATAACTAATAAAAAAAAAAGTGTAATTCAAAAGTCTTAACAAAAATCTTGGTTATAGGGTAATGTAGTGAATTACGGCTGCTCTGAGTTGATGACAGCTGAGAGGATTGGTGAGAGAAGCTCCAAGCTGGTGTCGTTCCTAGACCTGGCCGGGCACAGCAAGTACCAGCGCACCACGCTGCACGGCCTCACCGGGTACTCGCCGCACTCTGCTATGTTGGTGGTAAGTTTCCAAGTGGTACCTTTTTAGCCTCGTTGTGTACTTTGGTAAGAGTAAAAAAAAAAAAAATGAAAACTCGTGTCTGAACATATGACCAGCCGGCCCTAGTTTGCTATTACAGTATCGGAATAGTCGATCAGTGATCTGATAATGATCGATTTTGACAAGTTTCATAATCTACTAATGTCATCATCATCAACCTTTTATCGTCCCACTGCTGGGCACAGGTCTCCTCTCATACAGAGAAGGATTGAGCGTAATCACCACGCTTGCTCAATGCGGGTTGGCGATTTCAGACTTATAAAGTCCAGATTTCCTCAAGATGTTTTCCTTCACCATCAGTCATTGGTGTCCAAGATATACTTAGAAAGTACATATAAATTTAGAAAAGTAAGTTGTGGTAGCCTACTGGTTAAAACACCAGCCTCTCATGTATGAGTGTGCGGGTTCGATTCCAGGTCAGGCAAGTACCAATCTACTATAGTAAAGTATTTATTTCTTTGCAAACATGGGTATAGCACATATTTTACCGTCATTTCATTTCATCATTCTGTTCCTGCTGCATATTAACGATCTGCTGATGCCCGGTATCTATGGGTATGCAGATGACAGCACAGTTGTAGAGAGATACCTGCCGGATGCTCGTGCTAGTAGGGAATATTATCCGGTCCGAAAGAGAGGCCATGGTTGAGCGAACGAGTGTTGCACTGCAGGCAGTCTCCGAATGGGGCAATGACAATCTTGTAGCATTCAATGCCGCCAAAACACAGGCGTGTCTTTTCATCGCCAAAAGGAGCCTGTTCACCTTGGTCCCTACTTTTCGAAATGTGTCCTTGGAGTGTTCCGACCGCCTTCAGCTTTTAGGAGTTGAGATTTCCTCGAACCCTAACTTTGGGCGGTTCATTGAGTCCAAGGCCAAGGTGGCTGCCAGGATACTTGGCGTTATCGCAAAGGTCCGCCAGTACTTCACACCTGGGCAGCTTCTAATGTTATACAAAGCACAGTCCGTTCGTGTGTGGAGTACTGCAGCCACATTTGGGCTGGTGGTGCTAAGTGTCACCGGGCCACTTTGGATTCAATGGAGAGGCGTGCGAAGAGGCCGATTGGTGACCCTGATCTAACTCGAGATGGTCTCCAAAGCCTAAAGCACAGGAGTAGAGTAGCCAGCCTTTCGGTGTTCTATAGGATGCATTTTGGGGAGTGTGCGAGGGAATTGCATTGCGGACGACCCGTCGTACGGCTAGTTTCCACCATTACGTTGTTAACACCACTACGATCCGGACGAAGCGTTTTGCCTCCTCCTTTATACCGCGTACATCGAGGGACTGGAACAATTTGCCAGCGGCGGTGTTTCCGTCGGACTACAATTTGAGTGTCTTCAAGGCTAGAGTGAATAGGCTCTTAATAAACTAGTGCGCTTTACCATCAACGATTGCGTCACTGCTTACCATCAGGCAAGATTGCGGTCAAGCGCTAGTTTATAACATATAAAAAAAAAAACATAGGCATTCAAATGTTCACAATTAAAAATTTAAGCTACAGAAATTTGGAATTACAAGGAAAATTATTTTTATAATTATTATACAGTATGTTAAATAACAGAGGGCGTTCCCTTAAACTCGTTCATATATATCATTAATAGATTAAAATTAAAATATCAGCATAGAAAAATAAGCATAAAATAATCCGAATAAAAAGAAATTATAATTGAAAATAAATTTGAAACCTCCTGTTTTAAGTCAAAATAGTAGCGCGGAATAGTATCTACCTAACGTTGCATTGCCCAACACACATCAACCAACACACATCAATCAATTAGATCTTAGATCGCCGCCGCATACGCGGCTCGTCATTCATAAATTAATTGCGACGTTGCCGTCTTTCATGTTCGCGTGTACAGTGTGTTTCTTTTACATGTCAATTTAAAATTTTTATTGAATATTTTCATATTGAAAAAATTTTAAAACATTTTGTTTTCGAATGGAAATATTTTTTTTAGCATGTATGTATGCTATATTATTTCGGGTTAACGGGAACGCCCTCTGTTAGTTAACATACTGTATAACATTAGTAAGAATTTTAATAATTCCAATCAGAAATACATTAACATACTGTATAACATTAGTAAGAATTTTAATAATTCCAATCAGAAATACATTAAAAAATAAATCAAAACAGGGTCACAATAACTATGTCAGAAAGTGTAAACAGTACGTCAATTAAACAACTGAATCATCATCAAGAAAATGGCGTCATTACAACTTTCCAATGGTCAATCAGTGATACTGCACTCCATATTAATAAATGTTCAAATTGAGTATTGGTTTTTCGAAAATCATTTCTATTAACGGGTTTTTAAATCGCCTTTCGCAGGACCAACATGGCTACAGATGGGAAAAAGGGGAAGCCTTTGCCCAGCAGTGGGACACCAAATAGGCCACAAAAACGATAATCCCGTTTGTACCAACAGATATCTGCGACAGCGGGCATAACTTCGATAACAGAAGAACACATAAGCCTCTTGACTGCATTGGACCTGCCGTTCTTCGCCGTCATCAGCAAGTGTGAGCTGGCTGCCACCGCTGTCAAGACTCTGACAGTTAGACTGACGGAGTTGCTGGCTGCAGCTAACAAGGTAGGATTGACACCACTTATCATCATCATCTCAGGGTTAATCCCAGTCGCATCCGAAGCCTTTTCCAGCTCTGGAGTCTGGGGTCCGCTTTTACCAGTCTTAACTGCTGATTTTGGCGAAACTTCGACATTTTCCGTGAAGCGACTGCCGTCTGACCTCCAAAACCCGAGGGCGATATCGAAGCATTGCAGTTAGACCAATTGTTAGACTTTTGAGGGCTCCAACAACACGTAACGACTGCCAGATGTTCGTATGGCAACCGGGACCAACGGCTTAACGTGCTTTCCGAGGCACGACCAGACCAGTGCAAATATTCATATTGATGCATACAAATATTTGCACAGCGCGGGGATCGAAACCGCGCCTCCTTGCGCAGCGGCCGCGTTCGTTGCCGCTTCGCCACGGAGGCTGTCGATATGAGTTTTAAATAAAAGCTTGTTATTTTTTTAATAATTTATTCAATATTAGAATTGACTTTTTAACTTTTCTAACTTTAATATTCGTCAATAGTTTTTAAGCCTATTCATCCGCGAGTGTTTTATCATTCAAGCAATCTTTAGTTAAAGTTTTTTGAGGATTCTTCAAAAGTCATTGTTGAGGTTTATCGTAAGATGGGGCCAGTCTATCGGGCCCTGGTACTGCATAGATGACCATCATTCCGAAACCCTGAAAGAAATAAATTATGAATTAATAATACAACAACCTGTTTCATCATTAAAATAATTGAAAACTATTTCTCTTAATTAACGACGGTTCAGTGTGCGAGGGACTTGCATGATGACTGTCATCATTTCAGCCGAAAAGTCCTCGACCACTGTGTGTTGCCGGTGATGGCTGACGGAATTGAGACGTGGTCGCTAACAATGGGCCTTTTATGAAGGCTCAAGGAGCTATGCTTGGGGTTACACTGCGTGATCGAATCAGGAATGAGGAGATCCGCAGAAGAACGAGAGTAACCGAAATAGCCCGAAGAATTGCAACACTAAAGTGGCATTGGGCTGGCCACATTGCCCGTAGGACCGATGCCCGATGGGGCCGACGGGTTCTCGAGGGGCGACCACGCACCGGAAGACGCAGCGTGGGTAGGCCCTCGACGAGGTGGACCGACGACCTGGTGAAGGTCGTGGGAAATCGCTGGATGCGGGAGGTGCAGGACCGGTCGTCGTGGAGAACCTTGAGGGAGGCCTATGTTCAGCAGTGGACGTCTTTCGGCTGAACGACTGTCAAAGATCTACAATTGACAACCGGGACCAACGGCTTAACTTTTCCGTCGGTCTCTGTATGAAAAGCTGGATAGCCATCCACAGACCTGATGCGGCTGATCCAACTGTGTGGCTGGTATTACTTAGGTGGCTATGTAATATCAGAAAAAGAAAAAAAAAAGATAGGAGTCCTGGGGAGGACTCCTATCTTTTCCTTCTTTTTATATAATTATAAACTAGTGTTTGACCGCAATCCCGCCTGATGGTAAGCAGTGATGCAATCGTTGATGGTAAAGCGCGCTAGTTTATTAAGAGGGGACTCTAGTGCCGAAGAATGTGGAAAAAAGGTATTTGAAGAAACTATTGCCGTCGCGCTGCTTCCAACCTCTCCCGGTAAAGTGCGAAAAGGACAGTTGCAGCTCAGGCTGATTTTACCTACAAAAATGTTGACCGAAAGACGTTTCGTATTTCGCTGTATTAAACACTCAATTATTTTTATATCAAAATTTAGAGGAAAAGTATCCCTATGCTTCTATTATTTTCTTTTTTGTCAAAAACTTATCACGTTTGTCTAATTCATCTGAACATTACGGTAAAAATGGGATATATTTCGCGATTTTGAAGTATCGTATTTCTTTTATTAATTAAATTTCGGAAAAATCAAATGATAGGGGCACGTATTATCACGGTGTAAAATTATAGAAATATACTTTTATATAGAGAAGCGCAACTAGAGTTCCCTCTTAAGAGCCTATTCACTCAAAAAAAAACTGAGTGAATAGGAAGGAAGTTCAGCGAGGTGATGCAGTGTTAAACCCAACAACACATCCAACGATGCTGCGCCAGAGAGAGATTGATCTGGAGACTCCACGACCAAACTCCCGCCACAACAACATTTGGCGCATCGTACCCGGCACACATCGCAACACAACTGCTCAGACCCGTCCTCCGTACGGCTTCACCAGACATCATGCCGGAACACGACGAATCGTTTGACGGCAAGACGTTGTCTGGTGGGTGGTAACTTCAGCCGGTAGCCGATTTTACGGCCTAAAATTTTCGGCGTGGTAAGTCCCCATGGATGTCCGCTTCCCACTCCGCTCTTACTGACTAAAAACCATTCTGGTGTTCCATCTTACACCTACGTCGGGGGTCGCGGAAACTAACGGTTCCTCCGCAATACCCGACTAGTGTACAAATGAGGTGTTTGACTCCCCCCTCTAAGGGAGGCGCGCGTGGAACACTTCGCGCTGAACATCGGGAGTCACGAAGCCCTTAGAGTAAGATTAAAGAAAATAAAACCACTGTTTTAAAATTGGGTTGTATCCTAAAAAGTAATTTAATGTCCATTAGATAGATTTATAAAAAATATTGAACACGGTTTTTTATTTTATTCAAATACTTAGGAAGATATATTGATTTGAAATATCGCAGATTTGAATCGTCACGCCGTGGTACAAAATATACCACTGCGTGACGTAATTAGCCCCCACTTCGTAACTTTAATATGCTATATCTCAGTAGTTTTTTTGTAATTTCGGCAAAATAAAAATACGGGTCTTAATTTTTTTTTATTATCTACAACGTGTAACATAAAGGGTATATACATACCAAGGGCATGTCATCTTTAGATGATATCAAACGATATGAGAAGGGTTTCAACTCAAAATAAAATACTCAAAAAATTGATACCAAATTTTCGGTTTCGTGTGTTCATTAAATTTAAATCATAATAAACGTGGCAGCACACTACATACGTTAATAACTACTCGTTATAAGTCACGTTACTCGCCAAAATTCTCTTCAATAAGTCTTCAATAATTCTGTGCGCCTAGTAAGCCATTTATCGTGATTTTTCGTGTGGCTTTTTTCGTGGTGATCGTGGTAGTAGCCTATCACAGGCGGTATTTTTTCTCATAACATCCTAACATAAACAGATAGAATTAAAAAACCCTTCCAATATCGTTTGATATCATGGAAAGATGCCATGCCCTTTGTGTGTATATACCCTTTATGTTACACGTTGTATAAGACGGACAAATTATTTTTTTGATTTTCATACCTTGGATACATCCCTTTTATTTTGTTCAGCCATAAATTCTTCAAAAGTGGATGTCCTTTTTGGAGTGCGGTATCGTCCATCTTTTTCCTTTTCCATTTCTTTTGTTGCGTAGGGACTCTTCCTATGTCAATATAAAACATATTGGTTTTAGTACAATTTGAGTAAAAAAAAAAACAATTTTTGTACGGTTTCGTCAACCAAATGGAGCCCCTTCGAAACTTCGCTGTCCGTTTGTCTCAACATTGTGATAGGTAAGCTCTTGAAATTTTGCTCTACGGGGTTATCCATAAAGTACGTCACACATAAAGGGGGGAGGGGGTGTCGACAAAGTGTGACATGGTGTGACAACGGGTGGGTGGGGTAGTAAGTTTCGTGACATCACATCTCAAAATCTAATATACCTAGAGGTAGTAATCGCGTAATTTGAAATATTAATTATAAACTAAAAAATATATCCAACTTCTAACATCTTTGGGACAATAAGGTTTAAATTGTTTTGTTTACGATGTTTTAATTTAATAATTTTTCGATGTGAAATTGCAAAACATGTGACGTCACACTAGGGAGGGGGGGTTTCAGAAATGTGAACACCTGTGACAAGGACGGGGGAGGGCTCAAAAAATCATGAAATTCGTGTGACGTACTTTATGGATGGCCCCTACACGCCTATTATTGTGTAAGTATAAGTTAAGTTGTGTAAGTAAGTATAACTTTAAGTAAGTATAAGTTTTCCTAAAAGAAAGAACGGAAAACTATTTATTGTGACTTGTACAGGAAGATCATAAAACTAAACTAAATTAAACACAAAGAAAAAAGAAGGAAGAAAAAAAAATACATTTATTCAGAAGAGACTTAAAGGCAAACAATACATCTAAAATAAACATACATCAGAGCCGACACCGGCGTGCCATCACTGCGATGGCGGGGCAGAGGACACGGCGCTGCACACCCTCGAGGAGTGTCCCGCATGGGACGAGCAGCGCCGTGCGCTCACCGCAGCGATCGGCGGGCGCGACCTCTCGCTGCCGGCCGTGGTCAGAGCCATGGTCGACAGCGGGGAGTCATGGGACGCCGTCGTCTCCTTTTGCGAGGAGGTAATCTCCTCGAAGGAGACGGCCGAGCGGGAGAGGGAAGCACTGAGCACTCTCCCGTGCCGCCGACGGCGCGCTGGCCGGAGGAGGAGGGAAGCCGAGGTCGATCCGCTTCCTCCATAAGGAGAGGCCGACGGGCCGAGGACCGGGGGAGTCCGACGTCCGTCACTAGGGCCGGAGTAGGCGTGTAGTGGCTGTTCCTACACGCCTACCTGATGGAAGGAGAGGAGGAAGAGGGACCCGCCGATCTCGCGCGCGGCGGGTCAAGGCCTGCCGGGGACGCGGTGAATGCAAACTAGGCCCCGTACCCCCGGCAATAGGCAAGAAGAGGAACGCTCCAGTGGGTTTAGCCGGTGAGAGCCCGGCACACCCTCCGTCGACCCTCAGACGGAGGACGGTCTGGTAGAGATTCCCACTGGGTAAACAAAAAAAAAAAAAGTTGGCAACCGTTGATCATTTATACATTAGATACACAGTCTCCAACAAAAATGGTGACAAGTATTAAGCAGTCTAAAGTAGTCAAAATAAATATACATTAACTAGCTGACCCGTGCGAAAAATTCGCACTATATAAAATAGTATTCCATGGTACCAGGGACGAATATCTGTCGATTGGTGGGTCGGACGTTCAGATTGGTTCGATAGAAAGAGAGAAAAAGGAAGAAAACGGTTTCAGACCCTTGGAGAAATAATATAGAGCGATTGAAAATCAGCCTTAAGTGCAGTGTATAAAGTTCTTATCACAAAGCAGTACAAAAAGCCATTATTTTTTACGACCGAGTCTTGACGTCAAACCAAATTCAACCTTACACGCATGCATTAAAGTCAGAATTATAAAGTAAGTACTAAATGAAAGATGCACCCAAGTGCTGCGTTGTGCGCTTGTTCGGTTCAACCTTTTTTTTTACGCTGATTGTGAATCAAGTGTATAATCACACATAAAAATCAAATAAAAGGGAAAAACCCCGATGTAAAAAACGCAATTAAAAATAAAAACAAAATCAAAACGTCATTTACGAGGCCAAAAGGCTCCTACCTCAGCGTAATGCCTCGATATTTAAAAAAGTAAATTGGTTAATTGTAAAAAAAGCTGTGCTGCTGGGGAGTTCCACAACTTCTTCCCAGCGAAATCACTTGGGATTGATGAAGGGCGGACGTTTTGAGGGACTGTCTTTTGCAATACTGAGGGAAAGAAAAATGCGTTTATTGACGTTCGAAAAGTGCTGCTTCTCAGCTTCGCGGTAGTAGGCCACAATATCGGCTGCCGGCAGAAGTTACCACCCACCAGACAAAGTCTTGCCGCCAAGCGATTCGTCATGTTCCGGCATGATGTTTGGTGAAGCCGTTGTGTTGCGACGTGTGGCGGGTACGGTGCGCCAAATGTTATTACGTCGGGAGTTTGATAGTGGAGGGTCTCCAGATTAATCTCCCTCTGGTGCAGCATCGCTGGTCGTGTTGTTGGGTTTAACATTGCATCATCTCCCTCAACTGCCGTCTTCCTTCCTAGCCACTAAGATTTTTAAGTGAGTAGGCTTAATAAACTTGTGCGCTTTACCATCAACGATTGCATCACTGCTTGCCATCAGGCGGGATTGCAGTCAAGCACTAGTTTTTAATTAGTAAAAAAAAAAGACTTTAGTTCTTTTGACAGGACTAAACTTCATCTTCTGTCCTTTTCATAATGATATAGGAAGAAAAGGATGGAGTGAACTTAAATTAGTTTGTGAAGAAGATGATCCGTGCCGTTATGGATCATCATTCATCATCATCATTTCAGCCGAAAGACGTCCACTGCTGGACATAGGCCTCCCCCAAGGTTCTCCACGACGTCCGGTCCTGCGCCTCCCTCATCCAGCAGTTTCCCGCGACCTTCACCAGGCCGTCGGTCTACCTTGTCGGGGGCCTACCCACGCTGCGTCTTCCGGTGCGTGGTCGCCACTCGAGAACCCGTCAGCCCCATCGGGCATCGGAAAAGTGGATCATCATCATCAGCCTCTACTCGTCCACTGTTAGACATAGGCCTCCTTCATGGCACGCCAACAAGCTCGATCCTGACCAGTTCTCCGCCAGAAAAGTGGATATTGACTTTTAATTTATGAGATGAAAGGCTTACTCTAGGTTTGGTCTTCTGGAGCCTCCCCTTCTCTCCATACGAGGCATCCAGTAACGACTATTGATGCGTTGCCATGGATACGCTGAGAGGTCAACGTCGTAGTCCAGCATCTTGTAACCGCTATCATTGGCAGAGACACTGAAAATACAAACAAATTAATAAATTCATCGTCTTTTCCTATGTTACGGTCAGATTCTAGCCTTGGTGTTACCGGATTGTGGAGGTCAGATTGGCAGTCGCTTCATGTGAGGTACTGGTACCTGCATCCGGTTAGACAGGAAGCTGACTTGAGCATGTTTTTTTTTAAATTTATTTATTACCCCTTGGTGTTACTGGATTGTGGAGGTCAGATTGGCAGTCGCTTCATGTGAGGTACTGGTACCTGCATCCGGTTAGACAGGAAGCTGACTTGAGCATGGTTTTTTTATATTTATTTACTACCCCATGGTGTTGCTGGATTGTGGAGGTCAGATTGGCAGTCGCTCCATGTGAGGTACTGGTACCTGCATCCGGTTAGATAGGAAGCTGACACGAACATGCTTTTTTTAAAAATTTATTTATTATAAACTAGTGGCCGCAATCTCGCCTGATGATAAACTATGATGCAATCGTTGATGGTAAAACGCGGAGCCTTCCTTCCTATTCACTCAGTTTTTTTACGCTGATTGTGAATCAAGTGTATAATCACACATAAAAATCAAATAAAAGGTAAAAACCCCGATGTAAAAAACGCAATTAAAAATAAAAACAAAATCAAAACGTCATTTACGAGGGCAAAAGGCTCCTACCTCAGCGTAATGCTTCGATATTAATTAAAAAAAGTAAAATGGGTAATTGTAAAAAAAGAGCTGTGCTGCTGGGGAGTTCCACAACTTCTTCCCAGCAAAATCACTTGGGATTGATGAAGGGCGGACGTTTTGAGGGACTGTCTTTTGCAATACTGAGAGAAAGAAAAATGCGTTTATTGACGTTTGAAAAGTGCTGCTTCTCAGCTTCGCGGTAGTAGGCCACAATATCGGCTGCCGGCAGAAGTTACCACCCACCAGACAAAGTCTTGCCGCCAAGCGATTCGTCATGTTCCGGCATGATGTTTGGTGAAGCCGTTGTGTTGCGACGTGTGGCGGGTACGATGCGCCAAATGTTATTACGTCGGGAGTTTGATAGTGGAGGGTCTCCAGATTAATCTCCCTCTGGTGCAGCATCGCTGGTCGTGTTGTTGGGTTTAACATTGCATCATCTCCCTCAACTGCCGTCTTCCTTCCTACCCACTAAGATTTTTAAGTGAGTAGGCTTAATAAACTTGTGCGCTTTACCATCAACGATTGCATCACTGCTTGCCATCAGGCGGGATTGCAGTCAAGCACTAGTTTTTAATTAGTAAAAAAAAAGACTTTAGTTCTTTTGACAGGACTAAACTTCATCTTCTGTCCTTTTCATAATGAAATAGGAAGAAAAGGATGCAGTGAACTTAAATTAGTTTGTGAAGAAGATGATCCGTGCCGTTATGGATCATCATTCATCATCATCATTTCAGCCGAAAGACGTCCACTGCTGGACATAGGCCTCCCCCAAGGTTCTCCACGACGTCCGGTCCTGCGCCTCCCTCATCCAGCGGTTTTCCGCGACCTTCACCAGGCCGTCGGTCTACCTTGTCGGGGGTCTACCCACGCTGCGTCTTTCGGTGCGTGGTCGCCACTCGAGAACCCGTCGGCCCCATCGGACATCGGAAAAGTGGATCATCATCATCAGCCTCTACTCGTCCACTGTTAGACATAGGCCTCCTTCATGGCACGCCAACAAGCTCGATCCTGAGCAGTTCTCCGCCAGAAAAGTGGATATTGACTTTTAATTTATGAGATGAAAGGCTTACTCTAGGTTTGGTCTTCTGGAGCCTCCCCTTCTCTCCATACGAGGGATCCAGTAACGACTATTGATGCGTTGCCATGGATACGCGGAGAGGTCAACGTCGTAGTCCAGCATCTTGTAACCGCTATCGTTGGCAGAGACACTGAAAATACCAACAAATTAATAAATTCATCGTCTTTTCTTATGTTACGGTCAGATTCTAGCCTTGGTGTTACCGGATTGTGGAGGTCAGGGCCTGTAGACAAAGTAACATCGCTTCATAGCGAAGCGAAATCGAATACCAAACCAACCAATGGCGGGAACGCTTGACCACGCGACGCGATAAATCACGTGGTCAATCGTTCCCGCCATTGGTTGGTTTAGTATTCGATTTCGTTTCGCTATGAAGCGATGTTACATTGGCTACAGGGGCAGATTGGCAGTCGCTTCATGTGACGTACTGGTACCTGCATCCGGTTAAACAGGAAGCTGACTTGAGCATGTTTTTTTTTTAAATTTATTTATTACCCTTTGGTGTTACTGGATTGTGGAGGTCAGATTGGCAGTCGCTTCATGTGACGTACTGGTACCTGCATCCGGTTAGACAGGAAGCTGACTTGAGCATGGTTTTTTTATATTTATTTACTACCCCATGGTGTTGCTGGATTGTGGAGGTCAGATTGGCAGTCGCTTCATGTGAGGTACTGGTACCTGCATCCGGTTAGATAGGAAGCTGACACGAACATGTTTTTTTTTTAAATTTATTTTGTTTATTATAAACTCGTGGCCGCAATCCCGCCTGATGATAAACTATGATGCGATCGTTGATGGTAAAGCGCGGAGCCTTCCTTCCTATTCACTCAGTTGTTTTGAGTATCGCAGTAGTCTACCATGAACTGTGTAGTTTCTCATAAGTTCCAAACAGATTAAAAAGAGAAGACGGGAATATTTTTTTATAAGTGCTTGACCGCAATCCCGCCCGATGGTAAGCAGTGATGCGTATTAAGAGCCTATTCACTCAATAGAACGGAGTGAATAGGATGGAAGACGGCAGTTGAGCGAGGTGATGCAATGTTAAACCCAACAACACGACCAACGATGTTGCGCCAGAGGGAGATAGATCTGGAGACCCTCCACGACCAAACTCCCGACACAACAAACATTTGACGCATCGTACCCTGCACACATCGCAATACAACTGCTCAGACCCGTCCTCCGTACGGCTTCACCAGAAAAATGGTTGGGAAAGAGTGCAGCCGATGGATTCTGTGAATTTCACCGTGAAAAGCCAGGGCGAAGTGAATTTCAGAGTGAGCTGTTATTATTGTCAGACCCTTCTTTGGTTTTGGATGGGAAATCATCAAACGACCTCTTCCGCTCTGGGCGGAGCGGAAGAGCGTCTCAGACTTCTACTGACTAAAACCCACCCGTGTTTCTTCGCTTGCCTGTGCACCAGAGCCACGGTTTCTTTTTTAACCTTCGTGAACCCCGTCACGATGTTCTGACATCTCTTTGAGGCGTGCGTGAAACACAGCGCTCCGTCGACCCGGTCCTGGTCCTTACCGGGCGGCCCGCGTCTACGGTGGCCGGGAGTTAGATGTTGTCTCCCGACCAGGGCGTCTACTGCGGCGGCTAGAGGCCTGAGGGCGCTGGGATTCCCGCTCCATCACGCGCTTCGCCTCCTCCTTTGCCCTGAATCACTGCTTCGCAGAAGGAGGTGACGGCTTTCCATGCACTCTCGCTCCGGTCTATGGCCTGGACCATGGCCGGATGCGAGAGATCGCCGCCGATTGCCGCCACGAGGACACGTTGGTGCTCTACCCAATAATGTCAACCCCTTTAGCTTTAGTTGGAAAGAAGTCTCACTCCACCCAAGTTTTGACGGGGTGCGCTATGCGCCTAGTACCACTATGATCAGTCGTGAACTGTGTTGTGCGCTCGGTAACCACACTGCATCAATTTCTTAATGTATTTGGGAAAAAAATTAACATGGTGTAAAAATGATTGGAATCGACTCATTTGCTTCTTCTTCTTCTTCAGCCTATAGAGGTCCACTGCTGGACAAAGGCTTTCCACGATGACCGGTCTTGTGCTGCCCGCATCCATCGGCTTCCCGCGACCTTCACCAGGTCATCGGTCCACGTTGTTGGGGGCCTCCCTACGCTGCCTCTTCCAGTACGGAGTACTAGTTTATAATAAATACCCCGTGTGGTGCCGGGCTTGGCATAGTACCAACCCATATCCTCCCGTGGGTGTCGTGAGAGGTGACTAAGGGAACTCTCACCAGGGAAGCGGGCAGCAGCGCTTCTCCTGTGGAATATCAAATCACTGCGATCCCCAACCTAACGAACAAGCGTGGGGATTATGGCAAACCCCCCAATGACTCAGTTGTTTATTCTGAACAAAAATATCGTCGTACGGAGACTTTCCACCTATAAGTTGTTGACAACACAACGATCCGAACGAAGCTTTTCGCCTCTTCTTTTATATGTATAGCATACTTCGAGGGATTGTAACAATTTGCCAGCGGTGGTGTTTCCTTCAGACTATAATTTAAATGTATTTAAGGCAAGTGAATAGGCTAGCGCGCTTTGCCATCAACGATTGGATTACTGGTTACCGTCAGGCGAGATTGCGATTTTTTTTTGATATGGCTTCTCGTAGTTGACCTTGAGAGGTCTACGTGACTACTTAACCGGACTATTTCGTGGCTGCCTTAAATGAATTTAAAGCCAGGGCAACTAAAAACTAAGCAACTACACGCTAAGGGCACCCCCTGTGGAGTACGAACCTCGGCTTAGGGCGTCACTGGAGAGAACAAAGGGACGGCTGGATCGAAATTTTATTTTAATTCGGTTTGATGACCGCGGCGTTTTCTAGTACTCGCTCTGAGAAGAAACGCCCGAAACAAACTCAGAGGTCATAGTTGGAAATTTATATTTACTGGCTCAGCTGCGCCGCGGTCTGGCCTTCATCGGACGCGTATTGCGATCAAGCAATCCATACTAATATTATAAATGCGAAAGTAACTCTGTCTGTCTGTCTGTTACGCTTTCCCGTTTAAACCTCTCAACCGATTTGGATGACATTTGGCACAGACAATCTTTAGACCCTGAGAAAGAACATAGGCTACCTTTTATCCCGGAAAAATTTGATATTCCCGAGGCAAATCTAAAAAGCGCGATATAACCGAACTCCACGCGGGCGAAGCCGCGGGCGGAAAGCTAGTCCATACTAATATTATAAATGCGAAAGTAACTCTGTCTGTCTGTCTGTCTATCTGTCTGTCTGTCTGTCTGTCTGTCTGTCTGTCTGTTACGCTTTCCCGCTTAAACCTCTCAACCGATTTTTGATGAAATTTGGCACAGACAATCTTTAGACCCTGAGAAAGAACATAGGCTACCTTTTATCCCGGAAAAATTTGATGTTCCCGAGGGAAATCTAAAAAGCGCGATATAACCGAACTCCACGCGGGCGAAGCCGCGGGCGGAAAGCTAGTAGTTTATAATTATGAAAATAAGAAATTGTTTAAATAATAAACATGAAAATACTTACATGAAGGCCAAACTGATTAATACTAATAAATTTAAAAAAATATGTGAACCGTCCATGTTGTTATATTGTTGTCAAAACTGTTGATGAGCTTACAATGTCCTTCATAGAGCTTCCCTCGCATATTTATACCCCCTAAACGTATTTAAATGGTAATTCTTTAATAAGTTTATTATTATTTAACTAAATATTAAATATTAATAAGGGATGTTTGATGTTTTTGTCAGTGTCGTGGTGGCCTAGTGGTTAGAACACCAGCCTCTCAAGTATGAGTGTGCGGGGTCGATTCCAGGTCAAGTACCAATGTAATTTTTCTAAGTTATATGTACTTTCTATGTATATCCTGGCACCAATGACTGATTAAAAGGTGAATGAAAACATCTTGAGGAAACCTGGACTTTAATTCTGAAATCGCCAACCCGCATTGAGCAAGCGTGGTGATTACGTTCTCTGTACTTTTTTTTTTTTTAATATATATTAACTAGTGCTTGACCGCAATCCCGCCTGATGGTAAGCATTGATGCAATCGTTGATGGTAAAGCGCGCTAGTTTAATAAGCCCAATCACTTAAAAAACTGAGTGAATAGGAAGGAAGACGGCAGTTGAGCGAGGTGATGCAATGTTTAACCCAGAGGGAAATTGTTCTGGAGACCTTTCACGACCAAACTCCCGACACAACAACATTTGACGTATCGTACGCCGCACACATCTCAACACAATTGCTCAGTCCCGTCCTCCGTACGGCTTCACCAGACATCATGCCGGAACACGACGAGTCGCTTGGCGGCAACACTTTGTCTGGTGGGTGGTAACTTCTGCCGACAGCCAATGTCAGGCCTACCACCGAGTGAAAGTATGAGAGGAGACCACCGCAGTTTCTCTCGTATAAATTTCGATCCTAAATATCGAGATGAAAATACAATCCATACTAATATTATAAATGCGAAAGTAACTCTGTCTGTCTGCCTGTCTGTTTGTCTGTTACGCTTTCCCGCTTAAACCCCTCAACCGATTTGAATGAAATTTGGCACAGACAATCTTTAGACCCTGAGAAAGAACATAGGCTACCTTTTATCCCGAAAGATTTTGATATTCCCGAAGGAAATCTAAAAAGCGCGATATAACCGAACTCCACGCGGGCGAAGCCGCGGGCGGAAAGCTAGTCCTATATATACATATGTTAATTCTGGGTATATACCACCTGTTTACCAATGTATAACGAAAAGATTATATACTCGGTGGTAGGCCATAACATCGGCTGCCGGCAGAAGTTACCACCCACCAGATAAAGTCTTGTCGCCAAGCGATTCGTCGCGTTCCGGTATTATGTCTGATGAAGCCGTACGGAGGACGGGGCTGAGCAGTTGTGTTGCGATGTGTGCCGGGTACGATGCGTCAAATGTTTTTGTGTCGGGAGTTTGGTCGTGGAGGGTCTCCAGATCAATCTCCACATCCTCTGGCGCAGCATCGTTGGTCGTGTTGTTGAGTTTAACATTGCATCACCTCGCTCAAGTGCAGTCTTCCTTCCTTCCTTAATATGCGCGCTTTACCATCAGGCGGGATTGCGGTAAAGCACTTATAAAAATATTCCCATCTTAATCTCTTCGGAAGTTATGAGAAAGTACACCGTTCATGGTAGACTTCTGCGATACTAGGTGAGCAGAATTGTGAAACAGCAAATCCTTTATACTTACTGTGCATGCACACCAACACACACATCACACACACACATCACACACATCACACACCCATCACACACCCACACACACATCACACACCTACACACACATCCCACACCCACACACACATCCCACACCCACACACACATCACACACCCACACGCACATCACACTCCCACACACACATCACACACCCACACACACACATCTCACACACATATCACACACATCCCACACACACACATCCCACACACACATCACACACATCCCACACCCACACACACATCCCACACCCACACACACATCCCACACCCATACACACATGCCACACCCATACACATCCCACACCCACACACCCACACACACTTTAATTAACTGCACACTCATTAATATACTACACTCCTACCTCCACTCCTCAATGTGGTAACGTACTAATATCCTAAATAGTTTCGTTTTCCCTACAAATTCTTTTTAATTTATTTCAATCATTCTAATTCATTAATTTTACAGATCTTTTGCTTAAAAGAATAAATTGTGGTTCTAATAATTAAGTGTGGAGGACGCTGACGACTTTGACACAGTGTATACTAGTATAGTCATCAACGTTATCTATACTAATATATAAAGCTGAAGAGTTTGTTTGTTTGTTTGTGCGCGCTAATCTCAGGAACTTCTGGTCCGATTTGAAAAAATCTTTTTGCGTTGGATAGCTTATTAATCCAGGAAGGCTTTAGGCTATATAACATCCCGCTATGACCAATAGGAGCAGAGCAGTAACAAAAAATGTTGCGAAAACGGGAGCTAACGCAGCCGTACATATTGCCAATAGGAGCTGAGTATGACTAATTCCATGCGAACGAAGTCGCTGGCGGCCGCTAGCCTCTTATAAATACGTATGTATTCATGAAAATCATGGCGGATTTTGTATGTAAACTGAGAGATATTTGTTGGAGTGATACATATATTATTGTTATTATTAGAATAGTTCCAACCCATATCCTCCCGTGGGTGTCGTAAGAGGCGACTAAGGGAATTCACCAGGGAAGCGGGCAGCAGCGCTCCTCCTTTATACCGCGTACATCGAGGGACTGGAATAATATGCCAGCGGCGGTGTTTCCGTCGGACTACAATTTGAGTGTTTTCAAGGCTAGAGTGAATAGGCTCTTAATAAACTAGCGCGCTTTACCATCAACGATTGCGTCACTGCTTACTATCAGGCAGGATTGCGGTCAAGCGCTAGTTTATAATATACATAAAAAAAAAACAAATTACTGCGATCTCCAACCCGCCTTTCAAGCTCCCCCAAAGCAATGAAAGCCTTGGGGGAAGCATTTGCCCAGCAGTGGACCTTTATAGGCTAAAGAAGAATAAGTACTGTGGTACTTCGTTTGTTAGGAATCGAATTTAAAAAAACATCCCCTAAAAAAATATTATTTCGAAAAGGAGGTAAATTAATACATGTGCGGTAGGCCATACATGCGCGGGCGAAAGGGGGCAGGGCACGTGGCACGCGGTCACATCGCTATTCGCTCATAATAATACTGACTTATTAAAAAAAATACCAAATTTTGGGGAAGTTGGAATCAATTCGCGGAAAAAAAAGTTTATTTCAAAATTTATTAATACTGATACTATGATGATTATGTAAAATTTCATATTTTATTAATTGGTCATGTGTTTAGCTAACATTTATTATCTTTATGGGTCGGACGGGGTTTTCTTTACATATTGTATATTGTTATGTTTTGACAGCCTCCGTGGCATAGCAGTAGCAAACGCGGCCGCTGCGCAAGGAGGCGCGGGTTCAATCCCCGCACAGTGCAAATAATTGTATGCATGAATATGAATATTTGCACTGGTCTGGTCGTGCCTTGGAAATCCGTTGGTTCCGGTTGCCATACGAACATCTAGTGGCAGCCGTTACGGGTTGTTGGAGCCCTCAAAAGTCCAACAATTGGTCTAACTGCAATGCTTCGATATCGCTTTCGGGTTGTGGAGGTCAGACGGCAGTCGCTTCACGGAAAATATCTAAGTTTAGCCAAATAAGCAGTTAAGACTGGTAAAGCGGACCCCAGATTCACAAGCTGATAAAAGCGTTAATCCCAGTCACATGACTGGGATTAACGCTGAGATGATGAGTATGATGGTATATTGTAATGTATTGTTTCAGAAACCATTACTGATTACGGATGAGAACCTCGCCAGGAACTGCGTCGCTCCTCAGAAGCTGATCATAGATGCGCTGGACCATACTAAGGAGGAAGAAGCCATGTAAGTATATCATTACCAGTTTATTCTACACTAATTACTCCCCGCGGGTGAAGGGGTCACCCTTACGTTGTTGACATCACTACGATCCGGACGAAGCGTTTCGCCTCATCTTTTCTACCGCGTACATCGAGGGACTGGAACAATTGGGTTGTATCCTAAAAAATAATATTATGTCCATCAGATAGGTTTATAAAAAATATTGAACACGTATTTTTTATTTTTCTGTCATTCAAATACTTAGGAAGATATATTGATTTGAAATGTCGCACGATGTCACGCCGTGGTACAAAATATGGCGTGACGTAATTAGCCCCCACTCCGTAACTTTAATACGCTATATCTCAGTAGTTTCTGGTAATTTCGACAAAATACAAAATAACGGGTCTTATTTTTATTATCAATACATAGTATAAAACAAAGTCGCTTTCGCTGTATGTCCGTATGTATGCTTAGATCTTTAAAACTACGCAACGGATTTTGACGCGGTTTTTTAATAGATAGAGTGATTCTTAAGGAAGGTTTAGACTACCTTTTATCCCGGAAAAAATTGATATTCCCGAGGGAAATCCAAAAAGCGCGATATAACCGAACTCTACGCGGGCGAAGCCGCGGGCGGAAAGCTAGTTATCTATAAGACAGACGAATATTTTTTTTTGATTTTCATTCTTTGAATACATCTCTATTTGCCAACAGCGGTGTTTCCGTCTGACTACAATTTCAGTGTCTTCAGGGCTAGAGTCAATAGGCTGTTAATAAACTAGTGCGCTTTACCATCAACGATTGCATCGCTGCTCACGATTTTTTGTTTTTTTTTTTTTGATGTGTAATCATCAAATAACCTCTCCCGCTCTGGGCGGGCGGAAGGGCGTGTCAGACTTTTACTGACTAAAACCCACCCGTGTTCCTTCAATGCCACGGCCACGGTTTCTTTGTTAACTAACCCGCAACCCTGGCCCAGGGGGCATCGGACCCCGTCACGGTGTGGAACCAATGGCCGATGGGGCAGTAAGGTTCTGGAGTGGCGGCCACGTACCGGAAGACGCAGCGTAGGGAGACCCTCAACAAGGTGGACCGATGATCTGGTGAAGGTCACGGGAAGCCGATGGATGCGGGCAGCATAAGACTGGTCATCGTGGAAAGCCTTGGAGGAGGCCTTTGTCCAGCCGTGGACCTCTATAGGCTTGTAGCGGTACCTACAAACGCCACATGGAACAACGCGTTATACTGACGTCACTCGAATTCTACATCTCGCAATCAGAGTTTATAGATGCGTCTTTTTTCCTTATGACGGCAGAACTAGTATACAACGTTTAACATAAAGGGTATATACATAACAGAGGCATGGGATCTTTACATGACATCAAACGATATTGGAAGAGTTTTTAATCCTATCTCTTTATGTTAGGAAGTTATGAGGAAAAACACCGCCTGTGATAGGCTACTATCATACTAGTCGCACAGAGATATTGAAGACATTTGTCGGATTTTGGCAAGTAACGTGACGGGTAACGAGTAGTTATTAACGTATGTAGTGTGCTGCCACGTTTGTTATGATTTGATTTTAAGAAACACACGAAACCGAAAATTTGGTACCAATTTTTTGAGTATTTTATTTTGAGTTGAAACCCTCCCGATATCGTTTGATATCATCTAAAGATGCCATGCCCTTGGTATGTATATACCCTTTTTGTTACACGTTGTCTATACAACTTCCCAATTTCAAGCATTGGGCAAGTGCCCGCCAGACATAACACCCGTCTGGTCGGAGGATCCTCCTTTTTCAATGGAGGATGAGTCAACCTTACTCCCTGTACCTCATGCTTCCATAGGCTGAAGAAGAAGAAGAAATTACGAAAAGTAGCCTCCTGATGGCAACCTTTACCATTGTGACTTGTTGTTTTTGTTACAGCGTGGAATCAGAAGTGATACCAGTATTTCCTGTGAGCTGTGTTCGAGGGAACGGATTGAGTGCCCTACACGCGTACTTACTGGCTTTAAGACCACCGCAGCCTGTGGCCACGCTGAGAGCTGATGACGTGAGTAAAATCTATACGAATATATAAAGCTGAAGAGTTTGTTGTTTGTTTATTTATTTGAACGCGCTAATCTCGGGAACTACTGGTTCGATTTGAATTTCTTTTGCGTTGGATAGCCCATTAATCCAGGTAGGCTTTAGGCTATATAACATCACGCTGCGACCAATAGGAGCGGAGCATAACTAACTCCACGCGAACGAAGTCGCTGGCGGCAGCTAGTTTATAATAAAACCAATAATACAGGTCGCTGTATGTCGTAGGTCGCTGTATGTTAAGACATACAGCGACCTACGACCTGGAACATACAGTGACCTAATGGTCACTGTATGTTCCAGGTCGTTGTATGTAGTAGGTCGCTGTATGTTCTAGGTTGCTGTATGTTGTAGGTCGCTGTATGTTATAGCTTGCAGTATGTTGTAGGTCGCTGTATGTGGTAGGTCGCTGTATGTGGTAGGTCGCTGTATGTAGTTGGTTGCTGTATGTTGTCGGTCGCTCTATGTTATAGGTTGCTGTATGTAGTAGGTCGCTGTGTGTAGTCGGTCGCTGTATGTAATAGGTCGGTGTATATTTTAGGTCGTTGTATGTAGTAGGCCGTTGTTAACACCACTACGATCCGGACGAAGCGTTTCGCCTCCTCCTTTATACCGCGTACATCGAGGGACTGGAACAATGTGCCAACGGCGGTGTTTCCGTCGGACTACAATTTGAGTGTCTTCAAGGCTAGAGCGAATAGGCTCTTAATAAACTAGTGCGCTTTACCATCAACGATTGCGTCACTGCTTACCATCAGGCAGGATTGCGGTCAAGCGCTGGTTTATAATATGTAAAAAAAAAGGTCGCTGTATGTTCTAGGTTGCTGTATGTTGTAGGTCGCTGTATGTTGTTGGTCGCTGTATGTTATAGCTTGCTGTTTGTTGTAGGTCGCTGTATGTGGTAGGTCGCTATATGTAGTTGGTTGCTGTATGTTGTAGGTCGCTCTATGTTATAGGTTGCTGTATGTAGTAGGTCGCTGTGTGTAGTCGGTCGCTGTATGTAATAGGTCGGTGTATGTTTTAGGTCGCTGTATGTAGTAGGTCGCTGTGTGTTGTAGGTCGCTGTATATTGTAAGTCGCTGTATGTTATAGGTCGCTATATGTTGTAGGTCGCTGTATGACGCAGGTTGCTGTATGTCGTTGTCAAATACTTAAAAATACTTGAAAATAAACATGAAACTTGGTATCATTGCAGGAAACGTGTGAGTTCCAAATAGATGAGATCTTCCACGTTGGAGACAACTCTGGTCCGGTGGTTGGGGGTCTGTTAGCGAGAGGACAGCTGTATGAAGGCGATAGCGTCATTATCGGTAAGAGGATATTTAACAGCAAGGATTTATTCGCACAAAGGTGATATTGTGATGTGATAGTGATATCTAAAAATGCCACATACCTGATACTGACGTCACCAGACCCTGTATCTCATCTCGCAAGCACAGTTTTACCCTAGCATACATACACATTGTCTATACTCATCTTTTTCCTTTTTTTGTTGATGAAAAATCATCAAATGACCTTCCGCTCTGACCGGAGCGGAAGGTCGTGTCAGATTTTTGCTGACAGTGCCAGCGCTACGGTAACTCTTTCGAACAGCCCTTAAATGCTTATCATCAGAAGGGATCGTAATCAAGCTCTATTTTATAATATTATAAAGGGTGTATCTGATATCGACGCATCAACGAGTACCATTGTTCCAGTACAGGATTCTGAATCCCCAAGTGGTGGAATTTTTCGTCGGCTTTTTCTCGATAAAAAAAAACATTTTTTTACACTTTAGACCGTTCATAATTTCTATACTTTTATAACCCAATAAGATTTTAAAGTAAAATTAATTAATTCGCTTAATACACAAAAAAAAGCAAACTCGAAAACTGTCCTATCAGCTGATTTAATAGAGTCCACATCAGGGGTCAACGTCGTACCTACAAACACGCACGGCGGCACGCTTGCAACGTTCAAAGGCCGAGCCGACACTTTTTTTAACACTGTCATTTCTGTAACCGCTCATTAACGACATAAATGACTATCATAATTAGATAAAATATAAATAAAAGATGGGCTTAAACTATAAGAAATGTATTTATTAACTTTTACAACACGTCACCAGATACAGAACAAAACGCCATGACAGTTAAGAGAGAGTAAACTATATCTCTGTTTCACTCACACCTAGACCATATTACATTGCACATTATTTACTTTTCATAACACCCCCACTCAATGTAATAATCTTGATACTTAACTACTATTAACTTGAACTAAATTATCTACTGAGAAATTTACTATGCAACTACTAAAACAATAAGTATTCTAATAAACATTGTATGCAGTTGGGTTACTTTAAACCACACATATTTACAAATTTTAACAATGTATTATTTTTCAAAGGTTTGGTCAACATGTCAGCAATTTGCTCCTCAGTTTTCACATATTTAATACATACTTTTTGTTTCTCAATAAGTTCCCTAATAAAATGATATTTAATATCTATGTGTTTTAATCTCTTAACAGTGTTGGTATTAGCAATAGCCATGGCAGACTGATTATCACAGAATAAGATAGCTGGAGTTACATTTTCTATATTAAAATCACACAATATATTGCTCAGCCAACATGCCTCAGCTCCTGCCATACTCATTGCTACATATTCGGCCTCGGTGGAAGAAATACTAACTGTGCTTTGCTTCTTTGAGCACCAAGAAATTAAGCAGTTTGCATACTTAAAACAGTAACCTGTGGTGGATTTCCTATCTGTCAGGTCTCCTCCCCAATCAGCATCACAAAATCCCACCAACTCATCATTATTACAATTATAAATCAATTTATAGTCTAATGTGTGTTTGATGTATCGCAGAACTCTTTTCAAAGCTACTAATAACATGCTATTAGCCCTATCTTGATATCTACTTAAGATTGATATTGTAGCACAAATGTCTGGTCTGGTACCACAAGCTGCATACATCAAACATCCGATTATTTGTCTACATACATTTTCAGTTTCAGTTGAACACTTATTATTCTCTAGTTCTTTTACATTAAAATTCTGGTCCATAGGTGTGCTAATTTGTTTACATTCATACATATTGAATCTTTTGAGAACATTTTCCAAATAATTTCTTTGACATAATACTGTAACATGAGTTTCTAAATTTTGCTTTACATTAATTCCTAAAAAATCAGAGACCAGACCCAAATCTTTCATCTTAAATTCCTTTTTTAATATTGACTTTAAATGTGACACAGAATCTTCATTACTACCAAAAATCAATAAGTCATCAACATATATAAGTAAATAAATCTTTTCAGTTTTATTACATTTAGAATACAAACAAGGATCACATTCAGATCTTTTAAAATCTTCTCTAATTAGCACAGAGTTGAACTTATCGTTCCAATACTTTGGTGACTTCTTTAAGCCATACAAGGCTTTATTGAGCTTTACAATGCAATTATTATTTTCATAGGCTCCATCAGGTAACTTGATGTATACACTTTCATTTATTTCCCCGTATAGAAATGCTCCCGTCACATCCATTTGATATACAGGTAACTTGAATTTTGTTGCAATAGCTATAAACAGTCTAAAAGTAGCCAACTTAGCCACAGGGGCATATATTTCACTATAACTCATTACATTTTCCTGCTCAAAGCCTCGTGCTACCAACCTAGCTTTATATTGAATATCATTGTTGTTTTGTTTTATTTTAAATACCCATTTAGTACTAATTGCTTTCTGATTACCTGGTAGATCACTCACTGTCCATGTATTATTTTCTTTTAATGTCTGTAGTTCCCTCTGGATGGCTTTCTTCCACTCAGATGCCTCTGGACTCCTCATAGCCTCCTCATGCGATTTAGGCTCACAATCTTCTACCAAAACATTATTACAACGAAAGAATTGAGTTTGCTTTCTGACACGCTTGTTTTCATGGTTTATGGGTGGATTTTCAGAATTTTCACCTTCACTACTATCACTTGGTTCATATAAGCTGCCCTCAGAATCACTCTGTAAGGTATTCACTGTATTATCATCTTCTTCAACAACTTGCGCTTGATCTTCAGCATCGTCCTTCCCAACATTATCCGGATTGAACTCCTCCACTTGGTTGTATACACATGGCACCGTTGTTGACTCTGGTTCGTGTTCTTTATTTTCCTTAACAAAAATAATATCCCTTTTTGTTTCTACAGTGTTTTTATGTGGAAAAAATATTCTGAATCCTTTAGTTGTCTCTCCATAACCAACTAAAATACCTTCTTCACCTTTAGGGTCCCACTTACGCCTCTTTTCTTTCGGTATATGGACATATACTGGAGTACCAAACACTTTAAGGTTGTTGATATCAAATGTTTTGTTTGACCATAATTCATATGGAGTTTTTCCATCAACTGAGCTTTTTCCAGTTCTATTAATTACATAAGCTGCTGTATTTATAGCCTCTGCCCATAGATTGGTAGGTAAATTTTTCGCAAATAACATTGATCGGGCCGCTTCTACTAAAATTCGATTTTCTCGTTCGGCTCGACCATTTTGTTCCGGAGTAAAAGTCACTGAAGTTTGATGTACTATTCCTCTTGCCTGAAACATTTCTCGTACCTCGTTGTTTACGAATTCAGTTCCGTTATCAGTACGAAAAATCTTGATTCGGTTTCCAGTCTCATTTTCAGCCCGTGCAATAAAATTTCTAATACACAGTTTAATTTCATGTTTTCCTTTAACAAAACACACTTCCCTGTATTTTGAAAAATCATCCTTGAACACGACGAAATACCTCGAACCCCCAATAGAACTCTGTTCCATCGGTCCGCATGTATCTGCATGAATTATTTCACATGTCCTGGAGCTAACATTTTCACTTCTAGGGTAAGGCAGACGGGGTTAAACTTTAGTTGGTGGACCGCTGAATTTAAGGGTTTTTTGGGGAAGGGGGGGAGGGGGGGAGGGGGAGGACCCCCCCCTTGAAAAAGGGATGATGAAAACTTATCGTTACCGAGAAATTTAAAATTGAAAATTTTGAGGTTAAGTTCAATAATTAAGGCCTATGACGCAACAATTTGCGTGATTTTTAATTTACTATGGTAGATTTTTTTAATTTATCAAAATATAATTAATATATATATATTTTTCTGGCGCTTCGCCGGCCGCTGCCGCGGCACGCTCGCTTCGCTCGCTCGGCTCGCGCGCCGTTTTGGTCACTGTTCTAACCTAACCTAACCTAGCCTAAATATACCTAACAATTGTTTTTTTTGTTTGTCGGGGGGCTTCGCCCCCCGAGCCCCCTATCGGGGGGCTTCGCCCCCCGACCCCCTTGCGGGGGGCTGCGCCCCCCGTCCCCCCGCTCCGCCAGCTGCCACCTACTACAACCATTTCGTATGTATAATTTAGATACTACTGGGAACCGAAGAAGAGGCCATAACAAGCAGCTCATTTCAGTCCAAAATTTGCATTACCTCAATTGTACATAATTATTAGCCCGCTCCTGTCACTAACGATCTCGACTGACAGGCGGACAAACAATGACTGACGGCGTCAGCTTGCGTTTCGTTGTCCACAATAATATTGTCAATGATTTCCGTCAAATGAAATAATAATTGTTAATAATTTAATATTTTTAAATGTTTTTGTTGAAATAATATGATTTTAGACTAATTATTACTATTAACATAAAAATAATAGATAATACATAATAATTTCACATAAATAATATGACAGGTCTTCAACAAGAAGTATAACGGAACGCAATGACAACAAAAAGACCCGATTCCGTGAACCAAAAAAAAAAAAAAGTTCCGATTCATAACCTAAAATTGTGAATTTAAAGTGATTTTTGTGAATTAATTTCTCGGAAAGTATAAGTTTTCATCATTCCAAATTTTACATAGAGGGGTCTTAGGCCAAGGTCTTTCAGCCCTAGAAGTCTTGCCGCCCACTTCAACGGTCCACCAACTAAAGTTTAGCCGCAGACGGTGAATTTTACCCTTCATGCAACTTTCGCAAGTCGCCGAGTCGAACAATTGAGTATTAATATCAACTTTATTGTTCTTCAACACTTCTTTCACATAAGTTATGTTTTGATGCGCCATTTTTTCATGCCATTCGTGCAAAACTGAACACTTTATTTCTGCAACGTTGGCTTCGGACGTATTATGATAACGAAAGTTCAAATAATACATGCTCCCATTACGTTCAGCAACTGCCATCACCATATTTTCTTTATAAAACTTACATTCATTTTCACCTGTCACAATAACATAACCTTTACTTGTTGCGCGGTTCACAGAGAACAAATTGGTTGACAGTTCAGGAACATGTAGTACATTGTCTATGGTAGTGTCGATCCATTCATTTCCGTTCCATACTTGAACTGTCACCTGTCCGCTGCCCTTGACACTAATTTGCGTTCCGTTTCCCACAATTACTGATTTACCTTTTACGGAACAATATGAATTAAATAATTCGTAATCACAACACATATGTTCGCTTGCACCTGAGTCCACCAGCCATTTTGTTTTATTAAAATATGCACTAGATTCACATATTTTGTCCATGACCACGAATGCATTACCTTTTTTGTCCTTTCTAAAGCGGCACTGACTTTTTAAATGTCCTGGCTTATTACAATAATAACACCTCACTTCCACATGATGATCCTTGGAATTACGAGAGTCATCAGTCTTGTTAAATCGGCACTCACTTATATAATGTCCTGGTTTATTACATTTAAAACACTTGACAGTTTTCCTGTTTGTTTTTTTAGCTACAAACGCTGCCGATGATTGCGAGCTTCCGCCTTTTTCTTTAATTCTCTCTTCTTCTATTAACAACCTAGCGACTAGATTATCATAGGTTTGCTTATCGTCTGGAGCGGATTCCCATGCCGAGACAAAATGCTTATAATCTTCTGGTAACGACATCAAAATCTTAGTTATTACAAACTTCTCGGATATTGCTTCGCCGAGCTGTTTCAAGTGATTTTGCATCTCCTGTATCTTCGATAAAAATACGGACATATCTGAATTTTCATCGTATTTGAATTGAAAGGAACGTTGTTGTATTATGTGAATGCTTGTTTCAGACTTCTGTTCATAGACACTCAGTAATTTCTGCCACATACTAGCTGAGGTCTCACACGAAATGATATGTAACATGACTTCTTCCGACATTCTTGTGACTAATAACGTTTGAGCTTTCGCATCCTGGGCCTCCCAACGATTTCGTTGTACTTCATCCTCAGGTTTAACTGAAGTTCCATCCACTATATTGTAGACACCTTGACCCCGCAGTAATACGGACGTTTGAAATTTCCATATGTTCCAATTTCTGGTACCTTCCAGTTTTATAGTAAAATGATTGTTCTGTACGGACTCCATTTTCTTCCCTCCTGTAGACTTTCCTGCCTTGTTGAACTTTTTCGAACAAGTAATTTCCTTCCCGACTTAACCTCAAAATTTTTGCTGCCCACGCTCGCCGGTTTTTCCACTTTACACTACAGTATTTACTTTCCTTTTAAACCCTTATAGTTTTCTGTTTTAGTTCGTTATCTGGGCCCATAACCAGATAAAATATAAATAAAAGATGGGCTTAAACTATAAGAAATGTATTTATTAACTTTTACAACACGTCACCAGATACAGAACAAAACGCCATGACAGTTAAGAGAGAGTAAACTATATCTCTGTTTCACTCACACCTAGACCATATTACATTGCACATTATTTACTTTTCATAACATAATTTTATTAGTGGCATTCGGTATAGCTTTTTCGCGAAGTTTGCGTTACGATGTCAGATACATACTGTATACAATACTAGCTTTCCGCCCGCGGCTTCGCCCGCGTGGAGTTCGGTTATATCGCGTTTTTTAGATTTCCCTCGGGAATATCAAATTTTTCCGGGATAAAAGGTAGCCTATGTTCTTTCTCAGGGTCTAAAGATTGTCTGTGCTAAATTTCATCAAAATTGGTTGAGAGGTTTAAGCGGGAAAGCGTAACAGACAGACAGACAGACAGACAGACAGACCGACAGACAGAGTTACTTTCGCATTTATAATATTAGTATGGATGTTAAGAAAACCCCGTCCGACCCATAAGGATAATAAAGGTTAGGTAAACACATGACCAAATGAAATATGAAATTTTACATAATCATCATAGTAACAAGAGTTTTGATATAATATGTTTTTTTTCCGCGAATTAATTCCAACTTCCCCAAAATTTGGATTTTTTTTAAAAAAGTGACAACACTATTTTCGGCGGTATTATTATGAGCGATGCTCGCGTGTGCCGCGTACTCTGCCCGCTTTCGTCCGCGCATGTATTGCCTGCCACACATGTACTAAGTTACCTCTTTTTGGGAAATAATATACATTTTTTTAGTGAGTTTTTTTAAGTTTAGCCCGTCTTTGTATCCATTAGTAGAATCAGTTATCGATACCTAATAATACCTTCACGGATCGGACAGGGTTTTATTTACATATTGTAGGTAGGTATATGTAAAAAATATACATATGTCGTGAATAATGATATAATTTTACTAAGGTTGCTCATTTGATTTAGTAGCGGGGCAAACGCTGTGACGTTATTTTGTAATGGCGGCACGTGGCCAAAGTCGTTGCAGAACGGTCACTTCGGATTGAGTCGCGTACCAGGGTAGTGGGTACTTCTCCACAGCCAAATTTTCAACGGTTTTCCTATTTAAATTGTTATTGTCAAGACTGGAGGGAGAGGTTATAGAGGGTACTTTGTGTTTTAATTCAAAACTTCACCTACGAAATGGACCACCTTTACCACCACACTAAGATGGTGACGGCTCTATCGCTGCCTATAATAAATATCATCATCAACCTTTTTTTTATCGTCCTACTGCTGGGCACAGGTCTCCTCTCATACAGAGAAGGATTGAGCGTAATCACCACGCTTGCTTGGTTTCCTCAAGATGTTTTCCTTCACCTTTAGTCATTGGTGTCCAAGATATACTTAGAAAGTACATATAACTTCAGAAAAGTTACATTGGTACTTGCCTGACCTGGAATCGGACCCGCGCACGCATACTTTTCACCGCCAAAAGGAGCCCGTTCACCTTGGCTCCTACTTTTCGGAATGTGTCCTTGGAGTGTTCCGACCGCCTTCAGCTTTTGGGAGTTGAGATTTCCTCGGACCTTAACTTTGGGCGGTTCATTGAGTCCAAGGCTAAGGTGGCTGCCAGGAAACTTGGCGTTATCGCAAAGGTCCGGCAGTACTTCACACCTGGGCAGCTTCTAATGTTATACAAAGCACAGGTCCGTTCGTGTGTGGAGTACTGCAGCCACATTTGGGCTGGTGCTGCCAAGTGTCACCTGGCCAATTTGGATTCAGTGGAGAGACGTGCAAAGAGGCTGATTGGTGACCCTGATCTAACTCGAGTTGGTCTCCAAAGCCTAGAGCACAGGCGTAGAGTAGCCAGCCTTTCGGTGTTCTATAGGATGCATTTCGGGGAGTGTGCGATGGAATTGCATGATTTAATTCCCCCATCTCCGTTCCACCAGCGGACGACCCGTCGTACGGCTGGTTTCCACCCTTACGTTGTTAACACCTCTACGATCCGGACGAAGCGTTTCGCCTCCTCCTTTATACCGCGTACATCGAGGGACTGGAATAATTTGCCAGCGGCGGTGTTTCCGTCGGACTACAATTTGAGTGTCTTCAAGGCTAGAGTGAATAGGCTCTTAATAAACTAGTGCGCTTTACCATCAATGATTGCGTCACTGCTTACCATCAGGCAGGATTGCGGTCAAGCGCTAGTTTATAATATATATATAAAAAAAAAATACTTGAGAGGCTGATGTTTTAACCACTAGGCCACCACGACTGACTGATAATAAATGTAGAGACTAATAAATATAGGGAAGTATAGGGATAAAATATAGGGACTGCCATAAACTTGCTAAGGCAATCTCAAGATCTTTGTTTAACCTCTGGGTTTTTTCTTCAGGTCCGCTAGAGGATGGTTCATTCACCCGGAGCCGCGTACGCAGCATCTACCGGAACCGCGCACCCTGCGGGAGTGTCCGCGCGGGTCAGTGTGCCAGCGTCGGGCTCCTCAGCGGGTCCCCGCGGCCCGGCATGGTGCTACTGACGCCTCCGCCCCACGCCACTAGGAGGCCGGTGTTTTGTGACTGCCAACAGTCGGCCACTTCAGATGTAAGTGTACACAATGTAACTCAGGTTAGGGCTCCTCAGCGGGTCCCCGCGGTCCGGCATGGTGCTACTGACGCCTCCTCCTCACGCAACCCTTGTCGTGGGAGTTACGCGATATTATCAGTCAGTATATAATAATATAATAGTATCGTCAGTCAGATTTCAAAAAACTAATAGACACGAATTTTTTCTTTTTTCATATAAACAAAAAATGAAGACGACACAGCTCGTTGAAAACTCGTGTGACGTCACTGCACGCTACACTTTTTAGCGAGCAGTGACATCACCAACCACCGCTCCTGATCTTTGATGCCTTTTATATTTGTCAATTTTTATTGCTTTGATAAAACAAAGTATACGTGTTTAGTATTTTTTTTTGGAAATCTGACTGACGGACTAATTAGTTTTTTTTTTAAATATGAAAAGTTCCCGAACTTTTTACATTACAAAATACTAATTTTCAGCTATTCAGCTTTACATATTGCTAGGAATCATGTTTATACATGCGTTTTCATTGCGGGGTCTTATCCATACTTCAGTTTAGCTATGTCCTTTGTCAGATTGTGGTGGCTTAATGTGCTGTCGTCTGTACATTTCTGCTTTTATGAACGAATGGAGTACAAATACTTCGTATGATATCAACTGCAAAATGGTGGTGGCCATAACATGTTGCGATGTGTGCCGGGTACGATGCGCCAAATGTTGTTGTCTCGGGAGTTTGGTCGTGGAGGGTCTCCACATCAATCTCCCTCTGGCTTAGCATCGTTGATCGTGTAATAACACGACCAACAGTGGTAATGGTGACGCAATGTTAAACCCAACAGGGTTTAACATTGCATCACCTCGCTCAACTGCTGCCTTCCTTCCTATTCACTCAGATTTTTTGAGTGAATAGGCTCTTAATAAACTGGCGCGCTTTACCATCCATGATTGCATTACTGCTTACCATCAGGCGGGATTGCGATCAAGCACTAGTTTATAATTGTAAAAATGAAAAAATTACTAGACCCACTGTCCGCTCAACCACTTTGAAGGGAATTTATTAATTTTTTAACATCCTTGCTCGTAAAGCTGATGTAATCCCACCGGTTTTAAATATGTAAAGCGGGCCATAACAAACGCGTGTGTTATCAAAGCAAATAGTTAAGTTATAGTCCATACAAATTCCATAACAGCATTATTTGTCATTTCAAATAATTATGGAACTGATCGCCGCCGCGTGGCTCTAGCCAGTGAGCAGCGCGCTGTTCCATATTTGAAATGGCAAATAATAATACTAATGGCGGGAAAGCAACAGTGAGCATTCACAGATTGAGTTTATTTAAAATAACTGATGTCCTATTTGAAATAAACAAATTTGTATTTGTTTGTATTTAAATGAGTATTTGTAAAAAAAAAACAGTTTATTCGGTAATTTAAAAACTTGACTGCATGCTCTAGCATCTTTGCCAACATTTTCACGCAGCTACGGCAGAAAATAAACCTCGCGCCATTTTTCTCAAATTTTCTTTTCTTTGTACTTGTATTCTGAATATCTTTTTTTTCTGTTTCCTCGCAAGTGTGTTAAAAAATGTCGTACGATATACGTGCGTATTGGTTATAACATGCGAGGCGGAATTTCAGCCCGAGCCGAAGGCGAGGGTGTAATTGAGCCGAGCTTCATTACGCACTAATATCGTAATGTACTATAATGATCCAACACACGCCACAACCAGCGAGACATTAGAGTTAGCATTACATACTCTCAACCGCTAGAGCAGAATCAATCAATGAAAAACGTACCCAATAAATAGTAACTTAATAGCAAGTTCATAGTGCTCAATTGCACAGGAGGTTTGCTATGCAATTATACCCTGGCGTACCCAGGAGGAGGGCAGGTGGGCACATGTTCTACTGCTTCAAGAGCGCCAGAGGGAGTCTGGCGCAGCATCGTTGGTCGTGTTGTTGGGTTTAACATTGCATCACCTCGCTCAACTGCCGCCTTCCTTCCTATTCACTCAGTTTTTTTTAAATTGATTAGACTTAATAAACTATGCTCTTTACCATCGACGATTGCATCTTTCCTTTTTATAATTACTAAAAAAAAACTTCTCTTCCACAGTTAAAACAACTAATAGAACAAAACCTCGCAGAGAAGACGAAGAACCGTAAAAATGTCAGAAGGAAAAACAAGAATTTGCTTCAGGATATTGTAACCGCAGAGGAGTGCCTGACGAAGGACATCGAGCATGTTGACGAGACCAACTTATATGAGGAAGAAGATGGAGAGGAGACCAAACGGGATGAGTGTGCGTGCGCTGATAAAGTGATGCTGGAGGACCCGAATGATCCGCGAGGGTGTATTTACTTCCAGGTTGGTAATCACTACAGGTCGGATATCATTCATTCATCATTTCAGCCGAAAGACGTCCACTGCTGTACATGAGACTCCCCCAACGATTTCCATGACGACCGGTTCCTGCGACCTTCACCAGGTCGTGGGTCCTCCTTCGGGGGTCTACCTACGCTGCGTCTTCCGGTGCGTGGTCGTTACTCGAGAACCCGTCGGCCATATCGGGCATCGGTCTGGCTCTTAAATACCTAAAAAAAAGAGGCAGTTGCGCCCCCTCGTAGATCTCTATGGAGAAGAACGTGCAAGAAAATCCATGGACACTCTTTTAAAACCAAAATATATGGGTTACATTTCTTCGTTACATATTTATGTTGCTTCCATCATGTGAGCACAATGTATAATTATAAAAATTAATTAAAATATAGAAAATGAATTAAGCCCACTGGCAGCTAAGAGATGACCAGTCTCCACTGACGGCCCCCGTTCACGAGCATGACGCGCGCATCAGCCCCATTTAGCTCAACCACATTGAAGGGAACCAAATGACCCAACAACACGCGCCACCATCAGCAAGACATGTGAGTGAGCATGGCAAACTCTCAACTGCCAATCTCGTAATGTCAAACAATTTATATACATAAAAAAACAAACCATAGTCCATGGTGCCTCACATTCACAAACTTGAAAAGTGCTTTTACATTATACAATGCTATTACATTATACAATAATAATTTTCATGATTTAAAAAAGAATATATGTTGTTTTTTTTTTCACTTTAGACCGTTCATAATTGTTATACTTTTATAACCCAATAAGATTTTAAAGCAAAAATTAATTACTTCGTTAATTACACAAAAAAAAAGAAAACGCAATGAAAACAAAACTCGAAAAGCTATCTTATCAGCTGATTTAATAGATTTCACGTCAGGGATCAACGTTATACCTACAAACCCGCACGGCGGCAACGTTCAAAGGCCGAGCAGACACTTTTTTAAAACACTGTGAATTGTGTAACCGTTCATTAACGACATAAATGACTATTATAATTTAATTAGTGGCATGCGGTCTAGACTTTTCGCGAAGTTTGCGTTACGATGTCAGATACACCCTGTACAAGATATAATAATGTAGTGGAAACTGGAGCCTGTACTAGGACTACCTGTATACACCTTACGTATACAATATGTAAAGAAAACCCTGTCCGACCCATAAGGATAATAAAGGTTAGGTAAACACATAACCAAATGTAATATAAAATTTTACGTAATCATCATAGTAACAATACTAATGAATTTTGAAGTAATCCTTTTTTCCGGGGAATTAATTCCAATTTCCCCGAAATTTGGTAATTGTAAAAAAAGTGACAACAGCGGTATTATAATGAGCGAATCGCGACGCGGCCACGTGCCGCGTGCCCTGCCCCCCGCCCCCGTCGGTAAGGTTGCTTACCGCATATGTATTAAGTTAGCTCTTTTTGCGAAATAATATTTATTTTTTTAGGGAGATTTTTTTTTAAGTTTAGCCCGGCATTGTACCCATTAGTAGAATCAGTTATCGATACCTAACAATACCTTCACGGATCGAACAGGGTTTTCTTTACATATTGTATATGGCCGATGGGGCAGTAAGGTTCTGGAGTGGCGGCCGCGTACTGGAAGACGCAGCATAGGGAGGCCCGAAACAAGGTGGACCGATGACCTGGTGAAGGTCGCGGGAAGCCGATGGATGCGGGCAGCACAAGACCGGTCAGCGTGGAAAGCCTTGGGTGAGGCCTTTGTCCAGCAGTGGACTTCTATAGGCTGAAGAAGAAGAAAAATATATATTTATTATATACTCTATGTAAACAGTACAGTCTAGACTACCTATATGATTTCTCTCTCCTTCCGCTTAGTATTCCATCCATAGGTTGTCTGTAAAAGATCGCTCTTAGCGATAAGACCGCCCATTGTGTCACCCTTTGTAAAATATTTTTATTTATGTTCTGTAATCTATATGGTGTACATAAGAGTATTCCATTCTATTATACCATATGTAAAGAAAACCCTGTCCGTGAAGATATTATTAGGTATCGATAACTGATTCTACTAATGCCCACAAAGACAGGCTAAACTTAAAAAAAATCCCCCTAAAAACAAAAATATTATTTCGCAAAAAAGGTAACTTAATGCATTTGCGATAAGCAACCCTTTCCGCGGGCGGCGGGGGGCAGGGCACGCGGCACCTGTGACGTGGTCGTGTCGCTATTCGCTTATAATAATACCGGTGTTGTCACTTTTTTTTAAATTAACAAATTTCGGGGAAATAGGAATTAATTCCCGGGAAAAAAGGATTATTTCAAAATTCATTAGTATTGTTACTATGATGATTATGTAAAATGTTATATTATATTTGGTCAAGTGTTTACCTAACCTTTATTATCCTTACGGGTCGGACGGGGTTTCTTTACATATTGTATATGTCATGAAGTAGTGGGATGTTGATTAAGTATAAGTTCTCTGGTTGACAGGCTTCTGTGCATGTACTTCGCCACTCGACGGTCATATACCCTGGCTTCCAGTGTACCGTACATGTCGGTAACGTGAGGCAGACTGCCATCATTGAGGTAAGTAAATATGTATTTAATTATTTTATTTTAATTAATATAAACTAGTTTTTGACTGCAATCCCGCCTAATGGTAAGCAGTGATGTAATCGTTGATGGTAAAGCGCGCTAGTTTGTTAAGACCCTATTCACTCAAAAAAAAAAAAACTGAGTGAATAGGAAGGAAGACGGCAGTTGATCGAGGTGATGCAATGTTAAACCCAACAACACGACCAACGATGCTGCGCCAGAAAGAGATTGATCTGGAGACCCTCCACGACCAAACTCCCGACGCATCGTACCCGGCACACATCGCAACTCAACTGCTCAGACCCGTCCTCCGTACGGCTTCACCAGACATCATGCCGGAACACGACAAATCGCTTGACGGGAAGCCTTTGTCTCATCATCATCATCAGCCCCTACTCGTCCACTGCTGAACATAGGCCTCCTTCATGGCACGCCAAAAAGCTCGATCCTGAGCAGTTCTCTGCCAGCCACTACCAGCCACCTTTTTGATGTCGTCGCTCCATCTCGCCCAAGGGCGTCCTACGCTACGTTTGCCGAGACGCGGTCTCTACTCGAGGACTCTACGGGAGACTTTGTCTGGTGGGTGGTAACTTCTGCCGGCAGCCGTTATTAAGGCCTACCAACGAGAAATTTCGGTTTTGAAGTTGTAGCGGTCGAAAGCACATGTCCGATCATGTGTGGATTACCGCCGCCTACATTTGGGCTGGTGCTGCAAAGTGCCACCTGGGAACTTTGAACTCCGTGGAGAGGTTTGCGAAGAGGCTAATTGGCGACTCAGATTTAGCTCAAAACTGTCTCCAAAGCCTGAAGAACAGGCGAAGAGTAGCCAGCCTGTCGGTGTTCTATAGGATGCATTTTGGTGAGTGTGCGAAGGAATTGCATGATTTAATTCCCCCATCTCCGTTCTATCATCGGACGACCCGTCGTACGGCGAGTAACCACCCTTGCATTGTTGACACTCAGCACGATCCGGACGAATCGTTTCGCCTCGTCTTTTTACCGCGTGCATCGAGGGACTGGAATAGTTTGCCAGTAGTGTTTCAGTCTGACTACAATTTAAGTGTCTTCAAGGCTAGAGTGAATAGGCTCTTAATAAACTAGCGCGCTGTACCATAAACGGTTACATCACTGCTTACCATCCAGGCGAGATCGCAGTCAAGCATTAGTTTATTAATTAAAAAAAAAAAACTGTCTATGGCGTGTCTTATTTTGACAGCACTTCAATAACATTTATCTTCTGTCCCTTCCGTAATGAAAAAGAGAGAAAAAGATGGATTATACTTTAGTTCTTAAACAAGGTCATCGGCGTCATAGAGTCATCATCATTTCAGCGTTAATCCCAGTCGCATGCGAAGCTTTTTCTGCTTTGGAATCTGGGGTCCGCTTTACCAGTCTAACTGCTGATTTTGGCTAAACTCCCGTCTGACCTCCACAACCCGAAGGCGATATCGAAGCATTGCCGCTAGACCAATTGTTTGACTTTTGAGGGCTCCAACAACCCGTAACGACTGCCATTAGACGTTCGTATTGTTACGAATGGACCTTATGTCGATGGCATAAGGTTCAATGTCGCGTGACATGCAGTGTGTGACTTTTAAGCCCTATATCTCCAGATCTAGACATTTTAAAGGTGCAATATAAAAACGCATTGCTAGACTTAGGATGGCCTATCGAATGGTACAGGTCTCAACAATTTTGTCAACAAAGTGTCGACATCGAAATTTCCAGAAACCAGTTTCCGGGAATTACTGTAGGTACTTACATTCGTCCTCGAAGTTATGCGCTATTATTATTACGTCTAGACGAATCTGGAATGTTCGATCAGCTGACCGATATAGCGCCGTGACGCCGGTGCAGAGTCAGTCTGCATTCGACTAGCGATACGAGAACAAGCGACAGTTAAGAAGCGATCTTTGAGAATATCTACTGCGACAACTGTAACGAGAACTTTGATTACTACGTGAAGTAACATCTGTAGTGTTATTGTGTATTTACGACACGGACTTCGTGGACGTAAGAGAAGACTTCGGTGCGACATCAGCTACGTTCTACTTGTCATTGCCTACGATCGACTGTACCTTCGTTGCCAATAAACTTCGTAACCCTTAACCGGCGTTTAAGTACCCCCAGCCCGTAACAGTATGACAACCGGGACCAACGGCTTAACGTGCTTTCAGAGGCACGACCAGACCAGTGCAAATATTTATATTCATGCATACAAATATATGCACTGCGCGGGGATCAAACCCACGCCTCCTTGCGCAGCGGCGGCGTTCTCTACCGCTACGCCACGGAGGCTGTCATCGGTACCATAGAGTATTGTTGTAATTTATTATGTTTATGTTACTCCAGGGTATAATGTCTCTCCACAACGTCCTCCGAGCTGACGAGACAGCGTCAGTTCTTTTCCGCTTCGTACGCTGTCCGGAGTATCTCGTCAGGGGCCGGCGACTGTTGTTCACGGCTGGACTTGGCACCAGGTTAGTAACCATTCTGATTGCTGAAATTAATCCGAAATGAATCATTCTAATTGCTGAAATTAAACTACACTAAAACTGATTCTGAAACTAAACTTAAACCTAAATAACCGAAATTGTAACCGAAACCGAAACTAATAATTATAATATTAACCAGTTTGCATTATACACTGAATTTTGGCCGTCTTACAAAGACAGTTCTCAGCTCTAACCTAACCTAACCTAACCGAAACTGAAACCGAAGCCAAAACCGAAACCGTCAGCTGGGCTGCTGGGGAGTTTGTTCCGCCACTTTTTCCCAACCAAAGTTCTAGGCGTTTTAGGGGATTGTCTTATGTAATATTGACGTTCAACAAGTGCTGATTTTCAGCCTAATAATTAAATACTTTTGATTTTGATTACACTTTCACACGTAAAAATGACTGAACGGGTTAGGATGGAATTTGGCATACACATCGTTGCTCACCTGGATTAACACGTAGGATGAAACCTGGATTGAAACGTATGTAGGAGAAAATGCAGGTGGAAACTAAATATTTTTTTTTTTTGTTACAGAGGCATCGGACGGATAACTCAAGTGTTCCCCTACATACCTTGAAGAGACCTCAATAATTATTTAATTTCTTGCTATCTCTGTCATTTTAAACTATATTGTAGCGACGGAATCACTTTTATTAACATTTTAGACAAATCTCTATTCGCTATAGGAACATTCTGAAGTTGCACGTCGTGGAAATTTTGCACGACATGACTGGTCGTGGTTTTTAATGGAGGATTTTGGTAAAGGTATTATTTCCAATCATCGATCACTTATACACTTGATTCACAATCAGCGTAAAAAGATGGCTGAACTGAACAAGCGCACAACGCAGCACTTTCATTTAGTACTTACTTTATAATTCTGACTTTAATGCATGCGTGTAAGGTTGAATTTGGTTTGATGTTTGATGTACCACAGACTCGGTCGTAAAAATTAATGGATTTTTGTACACTGCTTTGTTATAAGAACTTTATACACTGCACTTAAGGCTGATTTTAAATTAACGACTGCTTAATTCTTGTCGCCATTTTTGATAAGAGTTTTGTTCGAGACTGTGTATAAGTGATCGATGTTTTCAATAAATAAAGGAAAAGTATTTTTTTTGTGGTTTAGATTTAATTTTTATAATTATATCTGGTAGTGTATAGGGTAGAAAATAATATTAAATTATTATCTGTATTATGCACGTCGTGCAAAATTTTGTACATTTCGTGCAAAATAGTGATTTTGAAATGTGGCGTGCAAAATTTTGTACATTTCGTGCAAAATTGTGATTTTGAAATGTGGCGTGCAAAATTTTGTTTAGTTCGTGCAAAATAGTGATTTTGAACTGTCATGCAAAATTTTGTACATTTCGTGCAAAATAGAGATTTGAAATGTTTCGTGCAAAATTTTGTACATTTCGTGCAAGATAGAGATGTTGAAATGTTTCGTGCAAAATTTTGTACATTTCGTGCAAAATAGAGATTTTGAAATGTTTCGTGCAAAATTTTGTACATTTCGTGCAAAATAGAGATTTTGAACTGTGTCATGCAAAATTTTGTACATTTCGTGCAAAATAGTGATTTTGAACTGTGTCGTGCAAACTTTCCCAACGTTAATAGATTGTAGTTTCATTTGAGCGTTTAGAGAGCTTAGTATTTTCAACTTTAACAATGCACATTTAATTAAGTAATTATATGAAATTGACATTTTTGGGTATTAGCAAATACTTTTGTAATAGATACATAATAACAGTTCCCTTTATTCATAGACGTTGCTTAAAGTTAACTAGTGATTAGCGAATACCCCTTAAACACTGTTGTGTTTATTCATAAACGACGATTAAAGTTCAGTGACGTGCTAACGTCAAAATGTTTTTTTTTTTATTATTTACTAGCTTTCCGCCCGCGGCTTCGCCCGCGTAGAGTTCGGTTATATCACGCTTGTTGGATTTCCCTCGGGAATATCAATTTTTTCCGGGATAAAAGGTAGTCTAAACCTTCCTTAAGAATCACTCTATCTATTAAAAAAAACCGCGTCAAAATCCGTTGCGTAGTTTTAAAGATCTAAGCATACCTACGGACATACAGCGAAAGCGACTTTGTTTTATACTATGTATTGATAAACCAGCGCTTGACCGCGTATGTTTAAAAATTCACTAATAACTAGTTAACTTTTAGAAACGTTTATGAATAGAGGGGTTTATGAGGGCCGACGCAGGTCTGGCGAAGAGCGAATATCAACCTTGTAGCCCTGAAGATAGAGTCGAAAAGACTGTTTCATGCTGGCGAAGGCATGAGGTAGGTAAATTTCGACTTTATTTCAATGGAAATAAGGTTCATATTTGTTCGGCAGTAAAATCTCACTGCACTTCGCCAGGTCTGCAGCTTGTAACTATGTTCATTCATAAACTTAAGTAGAGAAATTTAGAAAAAATTTGCTTAAAGTTATTATAGACTAATTGCTTGAATTAAAGAACCTCCTACTTTTTTGAAGTCGGTTAATAAGCGGGGACCTGTTGGATGGGAGAAGCACGGGACCGGTCGAAGTGGGTGCTTGGGTCTACGTCCAGCCCCCTAATCGACGAACACATTTTTGTCAAATGATTGCGACTAGTTGGGATCGTTTGGACCGAACGGACCAATGGGCGGTCCAAACGATTCCAACTGATCACAACTAGTTTAGCCGATTAGGGGGCAGGTTATGTCCAGCAGTGGGCGTGTTTCGATTGAAATTATGATAAAGATGAGTGGATGAAGTTTTTAGCAAAAGTTAAAATAATATAAGTACAATCATTAATGCTTTAATAGTTTAGTAGTTGTGTCATTATTAGAGTTCGGAAATTAAGACGCTTAAACAGCTTCCAGCATTTTTAAGTAAAGAACCATATGTACAAAATTTTAAAAAGATATCATGAAGCACCACAAAGTTATGGGCTAGTTATCTTACTTGGTTGTCTCACTGCGCGTAGTACCATGATCTACCGTTAACTGCGTTGTGCGTTCGGTAGCCACACTGCAACGATAGAGTGGCGTATATATTAACTTACTAGGTGTACCGAAAGGCATATATCCATATTTTACTTTCGTCAAATCAAGTTTAGGTATTTAAGCGCCGGAATATTCGATCTCTAGTCATTATATCTCGATCTTGGAAGCAGAAGGTCGTGGGTATAGGTTCTAAGGTCGACATACAGAGTGTCCCAGAAGCCGAAGTAAAGCCGAAAGCAGGTGGTAGACTGACTCATATATGTTATCAGAAAAATATAAAAAAAAAATCTAAGTTACCTATTTAAAAAAAATCTAGCATTTCAAATCGATAAAATTTACACCCTGTGACGGTTTTTTCACTCTTGTTGCTACAAATCTTGACTTTACTAAACATTTTCTTTTGTTTTGTCATCCTGAATAATGTTTCTGTATACTCTAATCTAAAGTTTAAAGCCAGCTGCTCTGGATTGGAAGAATATGCCATTTTTATGTCACAGGATGTAAATTTTTTCGATTTTTTTAAATGCTACGTTTTTTTTTTAAATAGGTAAAACCCGCCACACATCCCACCCACTGCAACTCCTGAAAGCCAGAATCAACAGTGGAGACCACCAGAAAAACGCCGAGCAATGAAGCTCGACGAGTCCCGGAGAAACGATTCAACTGTCTTGGGTCCTGCAACGAAATTAATTAGAAAAGAATAGCGGAGGAGTAAGAAAAAATATATTTTTTCCACTTCCCTCCATAACAAGCAGGAGACAGAACAGAACTAGGCCAATCGGCACAAAGGGACATTATTGAAACTGGGAGAAGCCCAGATTGCTAAGCACCATGGAATACAATTTGATTAAGTAATGGGTGCTAAGTAGGTATGTGCTGTTACAATTGATTCCAGTAATAGGTATGGCAAAAGCGCCTGAACGCACGGAAATTAGTTCTAGTTTCAACAAGGTCCGTATAATAAACAACTCCGGATGTAACTTGTACACTATCCAACATAATATTGCGTTCATTCTGCCAAAGAATACACTCCCACAAGATGTGATGTGCGGACTGTTCAAATTCACAGTTCGATGTAGAACATTGACACAAAGGCGAAGGAACAAGTTTAAAAGAATACAGTTTACTTTTAAAGTTGCCATGACCTGTGAGAAATTGGGCAACACATTTTAAATAGGTCATCATCATCCCAGCGTTAATCCCAGTCGTATCCGAAGCCTTTTCAGCTTTGGAGTCTGGGGTCCGCTTTACCGGTCCAACTGCTGATATGGCTAAACTTCGACATTTTCTGTGAAGCGACTGCCGTCTGACCTCCACAACCCGATGGCGACATCGAAGCATTGCAGTTAGACCAATTGTTGGACTTTTGAGGGCTCCAACAACCCGTAACGACTGCCACTAGATGTTCGTAGGGCAACCGGGACCAACCGCTTAACGTGCTTTCCGAGGCACGACCAGACCAGTGCAAATATTCATATTCATGCATACAAATACTTGCACTGTGCGGGGATCGAACCCGCGCCACCTTGCGCAGCGGCCGCGTCCGCTACCGCTACGCCACGGAGGCTGTCCAACACATTTTAAATAGGTAACTAAGATTTTTTTAATATTTATCTGATAACATATCAGTCTACCACCTGCTTTCGGCTTGACGTCGGCTTCTGGGACACCCTGTATACATACGAACTAATGCTTCTAAGATCGAGAAATAACGTCTGTCTTATTTAGATTTTTGATTATATAACTTTTATCTCTAAATTGTCTCAGCACCATAAAGGGTGTATCTGACATCGACGCAGAAACGAGTACCATGGATCCAGTACATGATTCTGAACCCCCCAGTGGTGGAATTTTTCGTCAGCTTTTTCATGATTTAAAAAAAATAAATGTAGTTTTTTTTCACTTCAGACCATTCACAATTGCTATACTTTTATAACCCAATAAGATTTTAATGTCAACATTAAATTATTCGCTAATTAAATAAAAAAGCGCAATGAAAACAAAACCCGAAAAACGATCTTATCAGCTCATTTAATAGAGTTCACATTAGGGATTATTTTATTTTATTTATTTATTAGGTCTGCCAACAATTGTTTACACAAAAATGCTTACTCACTAAAACCACTTGTGCTTAAACTATACATAGTGCAACAATCACTTATAGGTAGACACCACATGAGCAATAATAAGTAATAATAAGTACAATAAAAGCTCAATCTCAGCAATATAATATACATCTAGTCATCATTGCCTTTCAGACAGTTTAGGAATTTAATTTCAGCTTTTCAGTTTAGGATCAACGTCATACCTACAAACTCGCACGGCGGCACGCTTGCAAGGTTCAAAAGCCGAGCCGACACTTTTTTTAAACACTGTGTATTCTGTAACCGTTCATTAACGACATAAATGATAATCATAATAGGCTATTTGACAGTATTCAATTATTTGTGATTTTTTGCTTTAATTGCATAAAATGAGGGTTCTTTATATCATTTACAAGAGTTTTAATAAAAAAGAATAACAATTAATATATTATCCAAAACACAAAAATATGTTTGGCTTTTTGTTTCTCGCGCCACACATTGTGAAACGATCCGGATTGGCTAATGTCGCGATGACGTCATACGCGCATCATCGCTTGTTTTCGGCAAACTTATAAACTGCTTTTCGGGGTTTTTTATCGATTTATTTGTACAACCCAGTACAGCACACCACTTGTAAACCATTTTATTAGATAACAACAGCAAATAATAATTAAAAACAAACACCACTGAGAACTGAAAACCACTTGTGACGTCACTTACCAGGCGCAACGCCATATTGCTAATTATATCGTTTTCGCGGCTTATTTGAATTTTGAATTTTAATTTGCATATTTTTTACGAAATATGTATTTAAAATTAAAAAAAATACTTTGGGTGAACTTCTTAACCGCAACCAAGTAATTCAAGATAAAAATTATAAATCTGTCAAATAGCCTATTATGTTAGTGGCATGCGGTCTAGCCTTTTCGCGAAGTTTGCGTTACGATGTCAGATACACCCTGTATACTTGAATGTGGATTTGCACATCATCTAATGTCATTGGTACCGATCTTCTAGTTCACAAACTAAATTAAATTTAAGTTCAGTGCATATTTCATTAAGAAAAGGACAGAAAATGACAAATTAGATTAGTCCTGTCAAATTAAGATACTCCATAGACAGTTTAGACGCGATTATAAACATGGCGACCATAAATATGTTAATGACCCCGATTCCCTTTTTCTCAAATTAATTAAAGTGTAGTGTAATCAGTGCATCTTGTTTTCGGTGTTCTATAGGATGCATTTTGGGGAGTGTGCGAGGGAATTGCATGATTTAATTCCCCCATCTCCGTTCCACCATCGGACGACCCGTCGTACGGCGAGATTGCACCCTCACGTGTTAACACCACTACGATCCGGACGAAGCGTTTTGCTTCCTCTTTTATTCCGCGTACATCGAGGGACTGGAACAATTTGCCAGCGGCGGTGTTTCCGTCACACTACAGTTTGAGTGTCGTCAAGGCCAGAGTGAATAAGCTCTTAATAAACTAGTGCGCTTTACCATCAACGATTGCGTCACTGCTTACCATCAGGCAGGATTGCGGTCAAGTGCTAGTTTATAAAATATAAAATAAACCTGCCAAATTAGTCCGCTCCTTTTTTTTTTGTTGGGGTGGGAATTCATCAAGCGACTTCTCCCCCTCTGGGCGGAGCGGAAGGGCGTGTCAGAATTAGTCCGCTCCTAATGTAAATTGACAATTATTTTTTGGTCGCCATGTTTATAATCACGTCTAAACTGTCTATGGAATAATATAATTTTACTAAAAATAAAAAATATTATTTAATAATAACATCCATACTAATATTATAAATGCGAAAGTAACTCTGTCTGTCTGTCTGTTACGGTTTCCCGCTTAAACCCCTCAACCGATTTTGATGAAATTTGCCACAGACAATCTTTAGACCCTGAGAAAGAACATAGGCTACCTTTTATCCCGAAAAAATTTGATATTCCCGAGGGAAATCTAAAAAGCGCGATATAACCGAACTCCACGCGGGCGAAGCCGCGGGCGGAAAGCTAGTATCTTATAAATAAAAAAATAATAACAATGTCAAACAATATAAGTCAAATAAGAAAATTATGATGACCGACATCTGCTTCCAGAATCCATACCCTCAGTCAAATTGACCGAAAATATAAAATCCAACAACAAATGTCAGTCAAGTCCAGCCAAATTATACAAACCGCCCCTAACGGTTCCCGGTGCAAAGGTGCCCGCAACGCTTGCCGCATTGCCACGCTGGATGGCGATGGCTAACCTTTGCACCAAGAACGAGCCGGAGCGGGAGTCACCCGTTTTGTCACGGAGTCTATGCCCTATCTCACTAATGAGCTTCTTGGCCTCAGTACCCCAACTTCCCAAGGTCTCCACAGCAATAGGTACAATTTTACTTACATTTCTTCTTCTTCCTCGGCCTATAGATGTCCACTGCTGGACAAAGGCCTCCCCCAAGGCTTTCCACGATGACCGGTCTTGTGCTGCCCGCATCCATCGGCTTCCCGCGACCTTCACCAGGTCATCGGTCCACCTTGTTGGGGGTCTCCCTACGCTGCGTCTTCCAGTACGTGGCCGCTACTCCAGAACCTTGCTGCCCCATCGGCCATCGGTTCTACGAGCAATGTGCCCTGCCCACTGCCACTTAAGTTTAGCGACTCGCAGAGCTATGTCGGTGACTTTGGTTCTTCTGCGGATCTCCTCATTTCTGATTCGATCACGCAGAGAAACTCCTAGCATAGCTCTTTCCATTGCCCTTTGTGTGACTCTGAGCCTTCGTATGAGGCCCATTGTGAGCGACCACGTTTCAGTTCCGTAAGTCATCACTGGCAACACACACTGTTCAAAGACTTTAGTCTTGAGACACTGTGGTATCTTGGACGACGAGAAGATGTAGCGTAGCTTCCCGAACGCTGCCCAATCGAGCTGGATTCGCCGAGACACATAAACATTTACATTTGACAGGATGAAACTAAAATGTTATCTTCTATCCTTTTCTTAATGAAATACAAAGAAAACGATGCACTTGACTTAAAATTACTTTAGTTTGTGGACTAAACTAAATTTTATCTTCTGTGGTTTCCATAAAGAAATAAATGTACTAAATAAATGTAAGTACTAAATTTAAATTTAGTTTAGTTTCTGAACAAGAAGATGGCTGCTTAGGTCTGTTTTTGCTTTAAAACTAAGATAAAAGATAATTATTTTCAACTTTATTGACGTTTAAATTTCATAAGAGTTTATGTTAAATAATTATAACGTCGATCATACATACGTCTAAATAACACTATTTGTGGAGGCTATTTCAATGTACCACATAATTTGTTTGACAAGTGCTTTTGACAGCTGTAGGTAAAAAAAAAAATCTCTTTGGCTTCGCACGATTTGTGCAGTCAGCCAATGTCCCGTTTTGGGATTGTTAGAAAAGCCAATTCGTAATGTATTTTCAATCATGTCATTCATATCGAAAAAGACGGCCGCGTGAACCGTCTACGGGGGAGGCTTGAGGAAAAGTCATGATGTGGCCACTATGCTGCGATATTTCAATGTTCCTTATGCATGATTTACTGAATGCACTTTTTACTACATAAATCACGCACTTTTATTTAGTAAACAACACTATAAATAATTTAAAAGTTCAAGATTACAGACACTTGTCAATACATACAGGACACATTTCTGATTCGTTTTGGGCTCATAATGTCGCTATGACTTGATTTAATTGTTGTTTTTTTTATATATTTTTTTATAATCTGTGAGCTCATTGGTATTGGTACTTTTTAGTGTCCTAAAGTACGGTAATGGCAAATCTAGCGATTTAAATATTCGGCTGTATGAATCGTTCTTTGCCACTTTACTTAATTGTGCTCTATAAAAAAATCACTACAAAGTGAAAAATAACTAATTTAGGAAGTCGGTGTCAGAAAACGAATGTATAAAACCAAAGACACCGACTTCCGAAATTAGTTATTTTTCACTTTGTAGTGATTTTTGGAAGTCGGTTGTTTTTTGTAAAAAAAGTTTTTATGTTAAACTTGACTTACATACAACATAGATTGTTTTTATTATTTGTTACTAGCTTTCCGCCCGCGGCTTCGCCCGCGTGGAGTTCGGTTATATCGCGCTTTTTAGATTTCCCTCGGGAACATCAAATTTTTCCGGGATAAAAGGTAGCCTATGTCCTTTCTCAGGGTCTAAAGATTGTGTGCTTTCCGCCCACGTCTTCGCCTACGTGGTGTCCGGTTATATCGCGCTTTTTAGATTTCCCTCGGGAATATTAAATTTTTCCGGGATAAAAGGTAGCCTATGTTTTTTCTCAGGGTCCAAAGATTGTCTGTACCAAATTTCATCAAAATCGGTTGAGAGGTTTAGGCGGGAAAGCGTAACAGACAGACAGACAGACAGACAGACAGACAGACAGACAGACAGACAGAGTTACTTTCGCATTTATAATATTAGTATGGATTGTTGTACAATGTAAAAGAATAGGGATGTATCCAAGGTATGAAAATAATCAAAATAATTAGTCCGTCTTATAGATAATAAAAAAAAAAAATTAAGTCCCGTATTTTTTATTTTGTCGAAATTACCAAAAACTACTGAGATATAGCTTATTAAAGTTACGGAGTGGGGGTTAATTACATCACGCCGTGGTATACTTTGTACCACGGCGTGACGTCATTTCAAATCAATGTATCTTCCTAAGTATTTGAATGAAAGAAAAAATAAAAAATACGTGTCCAATATTTTTTATAAATCTATCTGATGGATATTAAATTATTTTTTAGGATACAACCCAATTCCTGAAGTATTATCTTGAATTGACGAAATAAATATCTTTTGTAACTTTCAAATAGTAATAACTATTTAAAACTTGATTAATGAAGAATAATAAAGTATGAATGATTAACCTAACCTAGCAAAGGAGAATCTAAAGCCGATGGATACTGTAAAAGTTAGATAGTGATTTTAGAGTTAATAAACACTAGTATCACAATTAACAACAACTCACCCCACACTCCCTTCAACTATGTTTTTACGCCTCGCTGGCCGCACGTTGTCGACAAGCGGTCGGTGCGGTGTCCGCGCGCTCAATCCTAGCAGTCGCCGCGCCGTCGCCGCTCAGTCGGTTGCGTTCAGTATTTTATTATTTCTTGCGTTTCTCTTTTCATACTCAAGTGCAATAGCAATAATAGGGATGTTTCCTGGGTAAAAAAAAATGATTCTATTTAGTCCGTCATTCAGATTATAGAAAAATATTGGATACGTATATTTTGTTTTATTAAATCAATAAAAATTTACAAATATAAACGGCATCAAAGATCAGGAGTGGTGGCTGGTGACTTCACTGCTCGCTAAAAAGTGCAGTGACGTCACACGATAAATATAAAAAAAAAAAGAAAAAATACGTGTCTAGTATTTTTTGGAAATCTGACTGACGGACTAGTTAAAATAGTTTTTTTTAGTCAAATACCCCATTGCTAGTTCGCGCGTTGTGAGTCGGGAACTGTGTCTATCGTGAAAAGTGAGAGGGCGGGTGGACTGCTGGGTGTCCGCTAGCTGTCGCCGCGTGTACTACGAGCAGTCGTCTTAGTTTAGGCCGGTGTTAGGTGAGAGCGGTGTTGGACAGTCGTTTAAGCGTGCTATGACCTTAACACTGCTGTTCAATATGAGCGCCGATTCTCTTATTTACAAACTATCGATTGAAAACTCGAAACGATTTTTTTATAGAGCACAATTAAAGTAATTTTAAATCAAGTGCATATTTTGCTTTCTGTTTCATTAAGAAAAGCATAGAAGATAACATATCAGTTTAGTCCTGTCAAATTAAGATACTCCATAGACAGTATGTCGTGGTGGCCTAGTGGTTAAAGCACCAGCCTCTCAAGTATGAGTGCGCGGGTTCGATTCCAGGTCAGGCAAGTACCAATACAGCTTTTCTAAAGTTATATGTAGTTTCTAAGTATATCTTGGACACCAATGACTGAAGGTGAAGGAAAACATCTTGAGGAAACCTGGACTTTAAAGTTGAAATCGCCAACCCGCATTGAGCAAGCGTGGTGATTACGCTCAATCCTTCTCTGTATGAGAGGAGACCTGTGCCCAGCAGTGGGCCGATAAAAAGGTTGATGATGATAGACAGTTCAGACGTGATTAAAAACGTGGACTAAAAATACGTCAGTTAACGTCAGGCGCGGACTAATTTGACAGGACTAAACTAATATTTATCTTCTGTCCTTTTCTTAATTAAATAGAAAGAAAGAGATGCACTAAATTTCAATTTAGTTTAGTTTGTGAACTAGTTAATCGGGGCCATTATCTTTGTTACTAAAGCGTATTTATACAATACTAGCTTTCCGCCCGCGGCTTCGCCCGCGTGGAGTTCGGTTATATCGCGCTTTTTAGATCTCCCTCGGGAACATCAATTTTTTCCGGGATAAAAGGTAGCCTATGTTCTTTCTCAGAGTCTAAAGATTGTCTGTGCCAAATTTCATCAAAATCGGTTGAGAGGTTTAAGCGGGAAAGCGTAACAGACAGACAGACAGACAGATAGACAGACAGACAGACAGACAGACCGACAGACAGACAGACAGAGTTACTTTCGCATTTATAATATTAGTATGGATGTAAAGAAAACCCTGTCCGACCCATAAGGATAATAAAATTTAGGTAATCACTTGACCAAATCCATACTAATATTATAAATGCGAAAGTAACTCTGTCTGTCTGTCTGTCTGTCTGTTACGCTTTCCCGCCTAAACCTCTCAACCGATTTTGATGAAATTTGGCACAGACAATCTTTAGACCCTGAGAAAGAACATAGGCTACCTTTTTATCCCGGAAAAATTTGATGGTACCGAGGGAAATCTAAAAAGCGCGATATAACCAACCTTCACGCGGGCGAAGCCGCGGGCGGAAAGCTAGTATGATATAAAATTTTACATAATCATCATAGTAACAATACTAATGAATTTTGAAATAATCCTTTTTTCCCGGGAATTAATTCCAATTTCCCCGAAAATTAATAATTTAAAAAAAAAGTGACAACACCGGTATTATTATAAGCGAATAGCGTCGCGACCACGTCACAGGTGCCGCGTGCCCTGCCCCCCGCCGCCCGCAGAAGGGGTTGCTTAGCGCACATGTATTAAGTTACCTCTTTTTGCGAAATAATATTTATTTTTTAGGGGGATTTTTTTTTAAGTTTAGCCTGTCTTTGTGGGCATTAGTAGAATCAGTTAACGATACCTAACAATACCTTCACGGACCGGACAGGGTTTTCTTTACATATTGTATATTCTGTTATCAATGCTCACTCGATCGATTTATGTGTTTGGTTGTTGATGTTTCGTCCAATCACAGCCTTCACAACCGATTATAATTGTGCATGAATCTTTTGGCGCGGAAATCGAAACTTAGGTCGCCATCTTGATTTTTCGATACAATATTTTTTTTTAATAACGGTGTACTCATATTCAGCCTATAGCAGTCTACTTCTGGACATGGCCTCATCGATCACTGATACTATAGATTCACAATCAGCGGGAAAAAATGGTTGAACTGAACAAGCGCACAACGCAGCACTTGGGTGCTTCTTTCATTTAGTATTTGCTTCATAATTCTGACTTTAATACATGCGTGTAAGGTTGAATTTGGTTAGATGTACCACAGACTCGGTCGTAAAAAATAATGGCTTTTTGTTCTGCTTTGTGATAAGAACTTTATACACTGCACTTAAGGCTGATTTTAAATTAAAGTATATTTATTTTGACTACTATAGACTGCTTAATACTTGTCGCGTTTTGTTCGAGACTATCTAGTGTATAAGTGATCGGTGCATGGCCCTTTCCTATTGCACACCATTCAACTCGTTTATCGACAACTCTTATCCGGTTACTACCAGATATCCGGCGAATATCGTTTCTCCACCTATCCTTTTTTTTTGTTCTGAATGGTAAATTATCAAATGACCTCTCCCGCTCTGTACGGAGCGGAAGGGCGTGTCAGACTTTTACTGACTAAAACTCAACCGTGTTTCTTAAATTGCCTGTGCGCCAGGGCCACGGGTTTCTTTTCTAACCAACTAGCAACCCTGACCCAGGAGGCATCAGTCTTCGTGAACCCCGTCACGATGTGCTGACATCTCTTTGGGGCGCGCGTGAGTCACAACGCGCCGTCGACCCAGGCCTGGTCCTTACCGCAAGCCTACGGTGGTCGGGAATTTGATGTTGTCTCCCGACCAGGGCGTCTCCTGCGGCGGCTAGAGGCGTGAGGGCGCTGGGATTCCTGCTCCCTCACGCGCTCCGCCTCCTCCTTTACCAGCATACCTGCTTCGCAGAAGGAGGTGATGGCTTGCCATGCACTCTCGCTCCGGACCATGGCCTGGACCAGGGCCGGACGCGATAGATCGCCGCCGCGAGGACACGGAGGTGCTCTACCCATTCCGGGCAGCCCTCCACCGTATATTCAGGGTGATCCCCACAGTTTTGAGACCCTGACGTCTCCTCCCGCTTTATCAGGAATAGTCTCCAGCTATTCTGAAGGCACCCCAAATTACGCTTACCAATTCGCGATCTTTACTCCAGAACGTCTACTTCAACAGTTATTGCTCTACGGCTAATATGGCCCAATGTCACTTCATTTATATCCTCATCAAGGTCACTTATTCTTCTTCTTCTTCTTCTACTCAGCCTATAGAGGTCCACTGCTGGACAAAGGCCCTTCCCCAAGGCTTTCCATGATGACCGCTCTTGTTCTGCCCGCATCCATCGGCTTCCTGCGACCTTCACCAGGGCATCGGACCACCTTGTTGGGGGCCTCCCTATACTGCGTCTTCCGGAGCGTGGCCGTCACTTCAGAACCTTACTGCCCCATCGGCCATCGGTTCTACGAGCAATGTGCCAGGGCACATTTTTTGTGGCCCTGCCACTTAATTTTAGCGACTCGAAAAGCCATGTCGGTGTCTTTGGTTTTTCTGCGGATGTACTCATTTCTGATTCGATCGCGCAGAGAAACTCCGAGCATAGCTCTTTCCATTGCCCTTTGTGTGACTTTGAGCCTTCGTATGAGGCCCATTGTCAGTGACCCCCAAGTCCACTTCAGCGCCAAAAGATTCCTTACAGACCGTTCAAAGTTATTTTTTTCTGACGGCAGTAATATAACAGCCTCCGTATTTTGACGAGCCTGAAGATAGTAAAATAGTAGTTACCTAATAGAAATCTTATTAGAGTGGGAATAAAGGTCATTATGTTTCGCAGCTTCTTTCTTTGCGATTTGGTTAACAAATTGTAGATGTGTACCACGCATCAGCCTATCACACGGATTTTTTAAATACATTTTTTTTTTTTTTTTTTTTTAAAACACTGGCAACTTACTTTTACCCCCACTACCCCCACTCTGCTGCTGCTGCCGGTTCGAACGGTCGGCGCGATCTGCTCCTCATTATGTGTTTCCGTGCCGAAGCCTACGCACGTCATTGGGAAAGAACCCTGCCGCACCATTATTTGAATTTGAACATGGGGAAGAAACGGAAGTACGAGGACTCTGAAGAAATCATTAGGTGAAAAATTAGGAGGTTAAATGAAAAACTTAAGAAACGAATTATTTATTCTGATGAAGATACAGATCGTAAGTGATTGATATTCATTCAATTATTGCGTTATTTCCTAATTTTGGCTCCTAACATTTCAAGATGCGAACAACTGCCGTTTATACTTATTTAGTATGAATAACTGGGTTGTATCCATCCACTTTTATTATAAACTGATGCGTAACTGCCAATACTCTGGGCTTTTACCCTCAAAGATGCGAACAACTGCCGTTTATACTTATTTAGTATGAATAACTGGGTTGTATCCATCCACTTTTATTATAAACTGATGCGTAACTGCCAATACTCTGGGCTTTTACCGTCAAAGATGCGAACAACTACCGTTTATACTTATTTAGTATGAATAACTGGGTTGTATCCATCCACTTTTATTATAAACTGATGCGTAACTGCCAATACTCTGGGCTTTTACCCTCAAAGATGCGAACAACTGCCGTTTATACTTATTTAGTATGAATAACTGGGTTGTATCCATCCACTTTTATTATAAACTGATGCGTAACTGCCATTACTCTGGGCTTTTACCCTCAAAGTTTTTACAAGAACTTTTCGTTCTTGCTGGCTGCTCATACCAACTCGAAACCGAAGCTGCAGTGGCTGGCGTGGAGACTGTTCCTGACCCGCCGCCAATGCAAGATACTGACGCTGATGGCTTGACGGGCGCAGTCGAAGACGCCGTCCTGGACACTGACATCCTAGCGTTGCTAGGTGAAGCGCCAGAACCGGAGACTAAACTTCAAACCCCTGCATCAAAAGCAGCGGGCAAGCAGTATGCACGGAAGAGTCAGCCCGGCCAGCACCAGCAGCAGAGCAGCCGGGCCCCGCCACCACCGCCGCGCAGAGCAGCCCGCGAGCGCTTACCGCCGCCGCACGCCTCACCGCCAGCACCAGCAGCAGAGCAGCCGGGCCCCGCCACCACCGCCGCGCAGAGCAGCCCGCGAGCGCTCACCGCCGCCGCACGCCTCACCGCCGCGTTGTGGCAGAAACGTCCAAGCTCGCCGCTAACGCAAAAAGAGGTACTGTACGCAGGACGTTTACGTTTTTTCTCACAAAGGTGGGCGAACATTACAAATGATCCTATTGTCTTATTATGGGCCGAAGGCTACACTATTCCTTTCAATAACCCACCAGTCCAGAGTAACAGTATTGTTTCATATACAAAATCACCCCAAGAGGCCGCAGATTTTCAAAAATCTTTAATTAAATTACTTAAAATTGGGGCAATTCGTAAATGTACTTACGAGAACTCAATTTGTATCTGGTGTATTCTTAGTACCGAAACTTAACGGAGAAAAAAGATTTATACTACATCTGCAAGGAGGTCAAGGAATAACTAACAAAGGAATATTTTTTCCCAAAAATTGCTAATTGTTCGTAATCCGGAGGCTAAAACCGCATTGACGGAACTCTTAAAAACGGGATTTCTCGCTTATGTATAGGCAGAAATAAATAGGTACTGCACTCGCAGCGTTAGCTCCGGTTATTGAAGTCTAATTTCGAAAACTTCAACCAAAATGGGAAAGAAATTTGTTATTTCATCCATAAGTACCGGTCTTCGAGATACCCTCGTAAATTCATGCACAGATAAATATTTTTTTGGCGACGTTATGTCCGAAAAAGTAAAACATGCCAATAATGTGCAAAAATCGGCAGAGGCCCGTAAGGTTACGCAAAAGACACAAAAATCAACTTAAACTAATAGTTACAAAAAATAAAAACCTAAACAGGGAAGTCATTTTAAGATAGAAGATTATCGCACTGCCTCAAAATTAATAACACCAAACTGTTTCATGGCATCTATCGATTTAAAAGACGCTTATTTTTTAATCAATGTTACTAAATCACATCGAAAATACTTGCGTTTCAAATCACGCACTTATCAAAACTCTCACCGGTGATTGTACGAATTCACTTGCCTCCCATTTGGTTTATGTACTTGTTACTAGTTATGTACAGGTTATGTACAGCACCATACGTTTTTACTAAATTACTTAAACCCGTAATAGAATACTTACGAAATAAAGATTACATATTCGCTATATATTTAAACGATATCCTTTGTTTCGGCCAATCATATAAAGAATGTAACGATAACGTTAATTACACAATGAAAGTTTTGACAGATCTAGGTTTTATAATCAACACAGAAAAAGTTCACTTACCCCAAAACAACAATGCAAATTTTTAGGTTTTATTTACGATTCAAAACTTATGACACTATACCTTCCTGACAAAAAGAACAGAAAAGGACACACAAACGAAAATGCAAACTTCGCAATTTTGCTAGAATAAATTGGTCTGCCGGTTTGTATTGCCCTGCGGTTCAATATTCTGGGTTATACACTAAATTGTTTGAACGTCACAAGTACCTGTGTTTACAAAATAATGACAGTTATTCAACAAGAACAAATTATTCACCTACCCAGTAATTTTAAAAAATTGCAAGATGATTTTTGTTTGTGGTTAAATCACATTGATAGTGCTTGTTCGCCTTTTAGATTTAATCAATTTAGTTTCGAAATATTTTCCGATTCGAGTTTAACTGGCTGGGGCGCTTTTTGTAATAATAAGGAAGCGTCCGGTTATTGGAAAAATGACGAATCTTGTTCACACATAAATGAATTAGAATTAAAAGCTGTTTTCCTCGCACTTAAGGTTTTTGCAAAGGATCTTTATAATGTAAGTAGACATTTTATTGAGAATCGACAATACAACGGCTATTTGTTGCATCCACCGTATGGGAAACGTGCAGTACCCACATTTAAACAATGTATCCAGAGAAATCTGGCAATGGTGTGTGTCCCGAAAGATATATATTTTTGTATCTTACATAAATACCAAAGATAACTGTGAGGCCGATATTTTGTCTAGAAAGGCATTTCAGGATACGGAATGGGAATTGGCAGACTATGCTTTCGAAAAAGTTTTGTCAGGTGTTTGGCCTTTTTTGAAATAGATTAGTTAGAGAGTCGCTGTAGTGCCAAATGTATATTACTTGGAAGATCGACCCTGACGCATGGACTATCGACGCCTTTACTGTGTCCTGGACATAATTATATTTTTATGCTTTTCCCCCCTTTATTTTAATTTTAAAAGTGTTACGAAAAATAAAAGCCGACAAGGCAGAAGAAGCAGTAGTTGTACCATATTGGTCATAACAACCCTCGTTTCCTTTGTTTAAGACTAGCCTGCCCATCCTTTATACATTTCAGTCCTGACGTTAATCTTTTGTCAGCTCCTTTCGGAACACCCAACAATCTTCACAAGACACTTCGCTTAGTTGCCGCAAAGTTATCCGGCAAAAATATCTGAAGATATTAATACCAGTGAGGACGGTTAGCATTATGATCAATTCGCTTTCGGATAACACGTACAAGCAATATGACATTTGTATTAGACCCTGGTTAGAATATTGTAAACAAAGCGGTTGTGACTATTTGGATACCAATGTTACCGTAATTTTAGATTTCCTTACAAAAGTATTTGATAAAGGTGCCAAATATGGCACAATTAACTCGTACAAATCGCCCTGTCAATATTATTTCCAAATATATTACAGGACTCGCGAATAAAAAGGTTTATGAAAAGAGTTTTCAGATCAAGACCATGTCAACCAAGGTATAATATGACTTGGGATACTGATACTGTTCTTGGCTATTTATCTGAACGGAGTGAATACTTTGAAAGAGTTTCCAGGTGGAAACTCTTTCAAAGTATTCACTTAACTTGTTGGCTCTAGTAACTGTTCATAGAGTATAAACATTTTTCACAAATAAAAATAAGCAATATTAATGTCATTAATCAAAACCTAATTACCATTAAAATCCAGATTTAATAAACACCTCGAAACCGAATTCTTTTCAACCCTTTTTGAAATTACCTTTCTGTAATGAAAAACCTAATATATGTCCAGCTACCTGTTTACATGACTATACAATATGTAAAGAAAACCCTGTCCGATCCGTGAAGGTATTGTTAGGTATCGTTAACTGATTCTAATAATGCCTATAAAGCCGGGCTAAACTTAAAAAATAATCCCCCTAAAAAAATAAATATTATTTCGAAAAAGCGAGGTAACTTAATGCATGTGGGTAGGCAACCCGATAGCCCCGCCCCCTTCACCCGCGCATACATGCGCGGGTGAAAGGGGGCGGGGCATGCGGCACGTGGTCGCATCGCTATTCGCTCCGCCACAAATGGTGTTGTCAGTTTTTTAAAAATTATTGAATTTCGGGGAAATTGAAATTAATACCCGGGAAAAAAAGATTATTTCAAAATTCATTATTATTGTTACTGTGATGATTATGTAAAATTTTATATTATATTTGGTCAAGTGTTTACCTAACCTTTATTATCCTTATGGGTCGGACAGGGTTTTCTTTACATATTGTATAAATAAAACAAATTCCATTCGACAGACTAATAATGATTATTTATTCATCAGTTACAAGAAACCTTATAAGAAGGTGTCATCCCAACGGTTGTTGGATTAAGAAAATATTACAAAAAGAGTGGTATTGATATTTGTATATTTAGTGCGCATAGTACTCGTCATGCAGCCACATCCAGAGCCAGCAGCTCGGGTGTCAGTATTGATGTGATTAGAAATACTGCTGATAAAAGATCGATAGTCGAGGATAATTTGCAAGCTCAATATTAAATTCTACAGATAAATACATGTAAATCTGTTGTTACGTTTATCTGTTAAATGAACATCTGTTATGATTTGCTTATAAAGAGGTGTTCGAAAATTTCATATAATACTAGTAAAAACTATTCATTTATTATGAAATAATTTGTTTTATAAAAACTTAAGTACCTATATAGGTATATTTTATATTTGTCACCTCTAAACATCCTACAATTTGTTAACCAAATCGCAAAGAAAGAAGCTGCGAAACATAATTAAAAATCAAACGAACTTACCAAGTGAAGTTCGATGATAATTATGTGAGCAGCTTCTTTCGACGCGATTTATATACACCCACCCTATTATATTACATTTTGCTATAAGTACTTATGCCCTACCCTAACATACATACAAATACAAAATATACATATATAATTATACTTTCAACTAAAATGAGGAGCAGATCGCGCCGACCGTTCGAACCGGCAGCAGCAGCAGAGTGGGGGTAGTGGGGGTAAAAGTAAGTTGCCAGTGTTTAAAAAAAAAATGTATTTAAAAAATCCGTGTGATAGGCTGATGCGTGGTACACATCTACAATTTGTTAACCAAATCGCGTCGAAAGAAGCTGCTCACATAATTATCATCGAACTTCACTTGGTAAGTTCGTTTGATTTTTAATTATGTTTTGGATAGTGATTTAAAATCAGAAATAAAATAACTGAACGGAGTCGGTGAGAATTGATAACAGATAGACACTTGAGGTTCAGAAAATGGAGTTTAAATAACTTTATCTTGCCACACTCTGATAAGTCATTTAAAATTAGTGAGTCATTAATTTTTTTTTTAAATCGGTGAACTGGATAAATCCATCAAATTGAAAGTAATGGACATGCCCGCATGCATGTCCATTAGTATTATGTCGTTGCTAATAATATTAAAAATGTGAAATATTTTGAATGTGGATGGATGATTGTTACTGTTTCACGCAAAAACTTTAAAGGGATTTAGATGAAATTTGGCACGCAGATAGTTTATAACCAGGAATCACACATAGAATACCCGGTGTCCCTGTTTTCATCCCTATATTCCCGCGCGATTGAGACCCCTCAATCCCGCGGGAATATTGGAGGGGGGGGGGAGTGACATTTTTGACTGAATGCGTTTCTATCCGCCTTGTCGATTTATGTTAATGATGAATTAATTTTAAGTAGCAAGTCTTGAGTACCGGATTTAATGTGATTTTTATTAATATTTATATCACACAAAACTTTGTATGTTGCACTGAATATAGTATCAAATTTAATATGTTGGTTTTATTTCTACCTCTATAACTTGGCCTTGTTCTTTATTTTTAATGTTATTAAAGTACTTGATGGAGCATGGAGTATGGAGATCCGCAGAAGAACCAAAGTCAGCGACATTGCTCTTCGAGTCGCTAAAATTAAGTGGCAGTGGGCAGGGCACATTGCTCGTAGATGGACGATGGGGCAGTAAGGTTCTGTAATGGCGGACACGTAGGTACTGGAAGACGCAGCGTAGGGTGCCCCTAACAAGGTGGATCGATGACCTAGTGAAGGTCGCGGGAAGCCGATGGATGCGGGCAGCACAAGACCGGTCATCGTGGAAAGCCTTGGGGGAGGCCTTTGTGAAGCAGTGGATATCTATAGGCTGAAGAAGAAGAAAGTACATGATCGCGGCCCCGCCTGATGGTAAGCAGTGATGTAATCGTTGATGGTAAAGCGCGTTAGTTTATTAAGAGCCTATTCACTCTAGCCTTGATGACACTTAAATTTAAATCAAACGGGAAGATCGCCACGCTTGCTCAATGCGGGTTGGCGATTTCAGACTTAAACTCCAGGTTTCCTCAAGATGTTTTCCTTCACCTTGTAATCAGTCATTGGTGTCCAAGATATACATACCTACTAAGAAAGTACATATGACTTAAAAAAGTTACATTGGTACTTGCCTGACCTGAAATCGAACCCGCGCACTCATACTTGAGAGGCTGGTGTTTGCCTGGCCACAAAAAAACAACCTCGATGTACGCGGTATAAAAGGACGAGGCGAAACGCTTCGTCCGGATCGTAGTGGTGTCAACAACGTACTTAGGGGTGGATTCTCGCCATACGACGGGTCCTCCTGTGGCCCTCCCAGGTTATTCCAACCTTCTGGTTATTCAAATCTTGACTCGAACGTGTGTACGCGAGTGCGAGGCGAGCGTCAGTCCGCTATCGTGTTTTTGAGAGAAATGAAGACTTTATTAGACAGCGTAAGTGTTTATGGAATGTCAAGTCCAAGGATTACTCAAATAAACATAAGAGAAATTCATGTTATGATAAATTACTAGCTGTGCTTAAAACTGCTGATCAGGATGCAAATAAAGAAATCGTGAGACTTGCTAAATACAGCCACCGTCTCCTCTGTTGTACAGACACCCTTTGGCTCGAACGGTTCGGCGAATAAACGGTTACGGTCTCGTGTCTCCCCTGACGGCTCCCCTCGGGGAGACATCAGGATTTTTAAATCTTATTGTCTCCCCTAGGCGGGGGAGACATCAGAACTTGCTAATAAATTATATTATTTCGGTCTCGTGTCTCCCCTGACGGCTCCCCTCGGGGCGACATCAGGATTTTTAAATCTTCTTGTCTCCCCTAGACGGGGACAGATTCGCTTTGCGGCAGAAGTACAGTCAACTGGTAGTTGTGAAATTTTTTACACCTCGAGAATCGTCAGGAGGCAAATAAACTTATGACTTTTTTTCCACAAATTCCAACAAAAACATATGTATTTTATTTATTTCTTAAAGTTACTAGGGCAGCAGAAATAAAAAGGAGGCAAAATCATCATTAGATTTATTATTTCACCACTCCCAACAAAAATATATATATAAAAATAAAATACCAGGACAGCATAAATCAATATGTAATGTAAATTGATGTATATATTACTTATTTTTAATTTAGTAAACTTGGATTTCTTTAAAAAGTATTTGTATTTTGAAAAAGTATTTTATCTTTTGTAAAAAGTATCTATCTTTATCTCTTTTTTAACAGTATCTCAAGTATCTTGTATTTCAAATCCCCTGCAAAGGGTTTTTTGTCCATATCTGGCGCTAGGGAGATAATGAAGTTATGCTATACGGTGGGCAACTGGCTCGACGTTCTGTAGTTTGTATACTGATGTGGGGTGGTCGGTATACTCGTTTGATTTATGCTGTCCTGGTACTTTATTTTTATTTATGTATTATAAAACACTGATCTCGATATTTTCGTGGAAGATGATACTGTCAGAATGTTTGAAGTTTTGTGAGAAGAATGCATGACTGAATTAAATAAGTGTATGTTTAAAGTGTCTGTTTAATGATTTTATTGTATCGTTTGTTATATGTTTCTCTTCTTTTTTATTAATGTTTAGTGTAGTTTGTGTTTAAATAGTGTAATTGGCTTCTGCCGTTCTATTTAAATAAATAAATAATAAAGATATTTATGTTGGGAGTGGTGAAATAACAAATCTTATAATGATTTTGCCTCCTTTTTATTTCCGCTGCCCTAGTAACTTTCAGAATTAAATATGCATGTTTTTGTTGGAATTTGTGAAAAAAGTCTTATGTTATTTTGCCTCCTGACAATTCTGAGGTGTCAAAAATTTCACAACTACCAGTTGACTGTACTTCTGCCGCAAAGCGAATCTGTCCCCGTCTAGGGGAGAAACGAAGATTTAAAAATCCTGATGTCTCCCCGAGGGGAGCCGTCAGGGGAGACACGAAACCGAAATAATATAATTTATTAGCAAGTTCTAATGTCTCCCCCGCCTAGGGGAGACAATAAGATTTAAAAATCCTGATACCTCCCCGAGGGGAGCCGTCAGGGGAGACACGGAACCGTAACCGAATAAACGGCGCACCTCACTCGATAGATCAATGCTCAATGTGTGGACGAAAGCCCATGCCATGGGTTTTACTCGATCGAGTAATACCGTATGTGAGTACCGTATGTTAAGAAAATCTGAGTCAGATCTTGGTGCCCCGACTGTTTCAGTTCTAATCTGGGTGATGTCTCACCTGAAGATCACATGCGCATGGTCTCATCAGCCTCCAAGCGAGCCTTGGACAGGGGTCTGACCGTTATGTCCGTGATAATATGGCCATAATGATGTCTCGGTTGGTGTAGTTGCTGAGCGATCGACTGCTGCGATGTGTGTCGCAGGTTCGATCCTCGCACGGAACAAATATTTGTATGGCCTATAGGTAGTTGTTCCGGATCTGTCTGTTTGTGTATGTGAGTTTATATGTTTGTAAACGCACCCACGATACACGAGAAATTTCTAGTGTGGGGCAACGATTAAAAAAAAATATCATCTCAGCGTTAATCCCAGTCGCATCCGAAGCTTTTTCAGCTTCGTCGTCTGGAGTCTGCTTTACTGCTTCTAACTGCTGATTATGGCTAAACTTCGGTATTTTCCGTGTAGCGACTGCCGTCTGACCTCCACAACCCGAAGGCGATATCGAAGCATTGCAGTAAGACCAATTTTTGAACTTTTGAGGGCTCTAAGAACCCGTAACGTTAGTATGGCAACCGGGACCAATGACGTGCTTTCCGAGGCACAGCCAGACTAGTGCAAATATTCATATTCATGCATACATATATTTACAGTGCGCGGGGATCGAACCCGCGTCTCCTTGCGCAGCGGCCGCGTTCGCTACCGTTACGCCACGGAGGCTGTCGATAATAATGTGTTATATGGAATAAAAAAATCAGGGTTTGTTCAAATAATTTAATTAGTTTCGTAGCCGTCTTGCATATATGTCGCCATTTTATGTATTTTTAAACTGTTACTTAACCCTGTGAGAACGGGGAGCTGGGGTTGGTCCTCACATAGAATATTCCGGAGTTTCTGTGAAAAGAAAAAATAATTACGTTAATTAAATATTGAAATTTATTTACTTGTATAGATGACAGCATATCAAGCTACTATAATCTGTCATAGTTCTTTATTAGATTTTCAACTTTATCTCCAAAGTAATAAGGCTCAAGGTTAATTGGGAATATCTGACAGTTTCGGGTAGCTTGACCTGCCAGCTGTCGTCCGTAGACATCACAGAAATCGTAATAACAAGTCAGTTTTGGAAGAGTTTCCGCAGTTGGATTTATGCTGCAAAACACCATGTTTATCGCTCTGGAGTCCCAAACAACACAAACATTCGCAACAAACGCTCCACACGCTGTTGTGGTACACAAGACACATGCACGGCGACAAGGTCACGCGTCTTTGCGACTTCTATTGACTTGTCATTACGATTTCTGTGGTAGACCTAGGGTTACAGTAAAGTAAAGCAAGTGGGAGGTTCATTTCTACACCATAAAACAGTGGGCATAGGTAATAATTCTAAACCTATCCCTGATGTGGAATCGATCTATGATGAACGAGCTATTAGGAATAGAAAAGTTATTATGGAAAATGTAGTGTAGCCGAGTCTACATCTCGTGTCTCGACGGTAATAGTATAGTTGGACCGTGTAATATGGCAGAGGCATTGATATAATATTAAACTAAGGTAGATAAGTCACTAGCGCATTGAACTTGAAGCGTACAAAAGATTATAATTCTAATCTCTTGCCTTAGTCCCTCTCGATACAGTCGTAAAAACAAACGACAAACACTAGCCATCTTTTTCTTCTCTATGATTTAGATTGCGCCCCATCTCACTCACCCTTTACTAACGTGTAAAATGTACGCAGAATAAAAAAATTGCATGTGTGTGCTGCTGCTCCGATCGGCACATTTATTTCGGTTAATTTGTTAGAGCATATCATATCTGTTTAATATTATATCAATGGGCAGAGGTTTTTTTTTATAATAGGGATGTTTCCTGGGTAAAAAAATGATTCCATTTAAGTAGTCCGTCATTCAGATTATAGAAAAATATTGGATACGTATATTTTGTTTTATCAAATCAATAAAAATTTACGAATATAAAAGGCATCGAAGATCAGGAGTGGTGGCTGGTGACGTCACTGGCCGCTAAAAAGTGTAGCGTGCAGTGACGTCACACGAGTTTTCAACGCACTGTGTCGTCTTCATTTTTTGTTTACATGAAAAAATTAAAAATACGTGTCTAGTATTTTTTGGAAACCTGACTGACGGACTCATTCGTTTTTTTTAGTCAACTACCCTATTATAAACTCATGCTTGACCGCAATTCTGATTCGTAAGCAGTGATGCAATCGTTGGTGGTAAAGCGCGCTAGTTTATTAAGAGCCTATTCACTAAAGAAAACTGAGCGAATAGGAAGGAAGACGGCAGTTGTGCAAGGTGATGCAATGTTAAACCTAACAACAGGACCAATATGCTGCGTCAGAGGGAGGTTAATTAATTAATCTGGTGACTCTCCACGACTAAACTTCCGACATAACAACATTTGGCGCATTGTAAGCATAATGTAAACTTTCAGAGCATCTTCTTCTATCACACAGTACATTAAGAAAAGGACAGAAGATAAAATATGAATTTATTCCTAACAAATTAGTCCGCGCCTGACGGAAATTAACGTAGTTTTGGTCGCCATGTTTGTTATCACGTCTAAACTGTTTTCTTCTCCTTTTTTCAAGGTGAGATTCAACCTCAACTCTAGATCTATGGCCTCTGTGGAATAGATACCACAATTTTGCCAATAACACGTGTAACAAATTATCTATTGAAATTATTTGAAAATTTTATTTCACAATAATGGCGGATATCACAATGACAGTTGAAAAAGACGGCCGCGTGAACCGGCTATGAGGGAGGTTTGAGCAAAGTCATGATGTGGACACTATGATGCGATATTTCAATCATCATCAACCTTTTTATCGTCCCACTGCTGGGCACAGGTCTCCTCTCATATAGAGAAGGATTGAGCGTAATCACCACGCTTGCTTAATGCGGCATGTCGTGGTGGCCTAGTAATGTCGTGGTGGTCTAGTAATGTCGTGGTGGTCTAGTAATGTCGTGGTGGTCTAGTAATGTCGTGGTGGTCTAGTAATGTCGTGGTGGTCTAGTAATGTCGTGGTGGTCTAGTAATGTCGTGGTGGTCTAGTAATGTCGTGGTGGCCTAGTGGTTAAAACACCAGCCTCTCAAGCATGAGTGCGCGGTTTCGATTCCAGGTCAGGCAAGTACCAATGTAACTTTTCTAAAGTTATATGTATTTTCTAAGTATATCTTGGACACCAATGACTGAAGGTGAAGGAAAACATCTTGAGGAAACCTGGACTTTATAAGTCTGATATATCAATGTTCTTTTTGAATTATACAACGTGTAACATAAAGGGTGTATACATAACAAAGGCATGGCATCTTTACATGATATCAAACGATATTGGAAGGGTTTTTTAATCCTATCTTTTAATGTTAGGAAGTTATGAGGAAAAACACCGTCTGTGATTGGCTACTATCATACTAGTCGCACAGAGATATTGAAGGCATTTATAGAATTTTGGCAAGTAACGTGACGGGTAACGAGTAGTTATTAACGTATGTAGTGTGCTGCCACGTTTGTTATGATTTTATTTTAAGAAACACACGAAACCGTAAATTTGGTACCAACTTTTTGAGTATTTTATTTTGAGTTGAAACCCTTCCGATATCGTTTGATATCATCTAAAGATGCCATGCCCTTGGTATGTAAATACCCTTTTTGTTACAAAATCAAAATCAAAGCATTTATTTCAAATAAACCAGTTACAGGCACTTTTGAATTGTCAGAAGGTCGGTCAGTCAATAAGATGAAGCTAGTCGCCCATTCCAAAGAGTAGGTACCTATGGAGAAGAACGGGCAAGAAACTCCATGGACACTCTTTTAAATTTTCAAGCTAATTTTACAAATATTTGATAACATCATTCATGTTGAAATCAACCGTGTGAGAACGATGCAGAAATAAATTGTACGCCGAGAGCGTCCATTATGGAAAACACACAAAAATCAATTCAGAAATTAAAATACGCCGTGGCAGCTAAGAGATGACCAGTCCCGTCCGACGGCGTCCGTTCACGAACATGACGAATGGATCAGCATCATTCAGCTCAACCATATTGAAGGGAACCTAATGACCCAACACACACGCCACCATCAGCGAGACATTTGAGTGAGCATGACATACTCTCAACAGCCAGAGCACTATCAAGTCAATAAAAAAGACTAACCCAACAAAAAAAATGCCTTACAGCACGTACAAGTTGTATACCTACTGAATGCACTTTTTACTACATAAAGTCTATTTGACAAGATTAAAGTAAAATGTTATCTTCTATCCTTTTCTTAACGAATAATACAAAGAAAAAGATGCAATTAACTTCAAATTATTTTAGTTTGTGAATAAGGAAATCTAGGACTATTACCCAGTTTTAGCAGTCGTGCCTCCCATTCTTAGATTACCGGATGCGTTGCAGTTCTCACTCAGAGCCGCGTTCAAATCGGCACATCTTTGGCCGGTGAAGCCACCGCGTTGCAGCGATTCAGCCATGTAGAAAATGCACCTGAAAAAAAATATTGATAGTAATAGGGACAAAATACACCTGGAATATTCACAACAAAATCTCTAATGAGCTAAAATATACAATATGTAAAGAAAAACCCGTGCGACCCATAAGGATAATAAAGGTTAGGTATACACATGAGCAAATAAAATATTAAATTTTACATTATCATCATAGTAATTATTAAATAATCTTTTTTTTCCACGAATTAATTCCAACTTCCCCAAAATTTGGTAATTTTTAAAAAGTGACAACACCTTTTTGGACAGATTAGTATGAGTGATGCGACCACGTGCCGTGTGCCCTGCCCCCCTTCACCCGCACATGTATTAAGTTACCTCGCTTTTTTGAAATAATATTTAATATTTTAGGGTTTTTTTTTAAGTTTAGCCCGGCTTTGTAGGCATTATTAGAATCAGATATCGATACCTAACAATACCTTCACGGATCGGACAGGGTTTTCATTACATATTGTATAAATCAAGGCTGCTCAACCCTAGGCCCGCGGGCCACTATGTGGCCCGCGCAAGTTTAGTAAGTTTTGAAAGTATTTATTTGTTCGCTACCCGCAGGGTGGGAGTGATGCATACAAATATTAGCACTGCGCGGGGATCGAACCCGCGCCTTCTTGCGCAGAGTCTGCGTTCACTACCGCTTCGCCACGGAGGCTGTCAAGTTACTTACTGGTGGTGATTACAATTCCTGTCGCCGCAGCCAGGCATACCAGCGCCACCATTGGGGTAGAAGTCCACATCACCTGCTGTATTGGTGATGCCGTAGAATCCGGCATCAGTGTGCATGACCTCTGTGTATATCCCGTCCGTAGACCTAAAGGCTTGGGAGTGCGTTAACCAGCCAGGCATAGCTGGGTCCAGAGCTGGGGACAGAAAGAGAAATAAAATCAAGAAAGTAAGAAAATAAAATAAAAAAGTAAGTAGACATAATTAATGCCCATTGTGCAGGAATATTATAAAGTAAACTAAATAAAAACTAAATTAGTATTTAAAAAACAAAAAGAAAAATGTAACAGAAAGTCCTATTTGAGGCGAAAAGGCTCATATCTCAACATGATGTTGCGAATAAAAAAATATAAAAATCTAAAATAGCTGTGTTGTTACACAGCTATTTTAGAATTATTGTATATTTCTATATATTTATTTTTTTAAATTTTAATAATAAATAAAAAAATAAATTAAGTACATTGTTATAGGTATGTAAGCAATATATTAGCATGTACAAAAATAAAATATTAGATTATGTTTAATCCGCACGTATTTTATTGTGTTTGGCGCGGATTAAAAACTTTACCTACTTTTCTATGCCTGAAGCGTCAGAGATACTCTGTAGCATTGCTATGACAAGTACAGACGACAGCACATCAAGCTACTACAATCTGTCAAATTTCTTCATTAGATTTTCAACTTTAACGATAAAGCATTAAGGTTTAAAGATTGATTAGGAATAGCCAACAGTTTTGGGTGACCTGCTGTCATTAGTACATAAAGTGACACGCGCTGATCCACATGGAATGTTTGTGGTAAGAAAACCAAGAGGTTTGGCGGGAATGTCAAGATGAGTGTCACGCTCATTTTTCATTGGACTTTTAAAATTATTTATAGTGTCGTTTACTAAATAAAAACGCGTGATTTATGTAGTAAAAATTGCATTCAGTAAATAATTCAAAAAGAACAGTGAAATATTGTAGCATAGTGGCCGCATCATGTCTTTACGCTAAACCGCTCCTTATCGTCCAAATGCGGTAAACGAAAGGAGTTAGGTTAGGTTAAGTTAAGCTTCCTCACTTCCCGCGGGAGCACCTTCCGGGAGGCGGCCAGTTTGGCATCGGCGGGCGGATCCTTAGTGGCGGGAAGGATCCGCCGCCTGGGCTTGAGGGTGGCGCTGCACAAAACAGAGGCCGTGTTCTTTCACGGCCCCCGGCAGCGCCCCCCGCCTGACGCCCACATTTATGTGGAGGGGGTGAGGGTCGGGGTTGAGGCCCAGATGAAATATCTGGGCCTCATCTTAGACAGCAGGTGGCGCTTCGGCCCGCACTTTAGCGGGCTGTCGTCGCGCCTGCTGAAGGCTGCGGGAGCCCTCTCATGGCTGATGCCAAACTTGGGAGGGCCCAGCATGCGGTGCCGGCGTCTATACGCCGGCATACTGCGGAGTATGGCCCTTTATGGGGCCCCGATTTGGGCGGACTCCCTCCATAGGAGGGAGAACCTCACCGCCCTTCGGTCGCCCCAAAGGGCCATCGCCCAGCGGGCATCGCGGGCCTACCGCACGGTGGGCTTCGCAGCGGCGTGCGCTCTGGCGGGCACCCCGCCTTGGGAGCTCGAGGCGTGGGTGCTCGCCAGAGTGTACGAGTGGACGGCGGGGCGCAGGGCGCTGGGCGAGCGTCCGGCCCCAGAATTGAGGGAGGCCGTCCGGCGGGAGGCGAGGGTCGCTCTTGTCCAGCAGTGGACACAGGACCTCGCCTCCGCCGTCTTCGGCCGCCGTACCCTCGACGCCATCGGGCCGGTCCTGGAGGACTGGCTCGACAGGCGTCACGGGTTCCTCTCCTTCCGTCTGGTGCAGGTACTCTCCGGTCACGGCTGCTTCGGCAGGTACCTGCACCGGATAGGACGAGAGGAGACACCGTCGTGCCACGGTTGTGGCGCGGCGGAGGACACGGCGGAACACACCCTCGCGGTGTGCCCGTCGTGGGCCGTGCCGCGCCGCGATCTTGTCACGGCGGTTGGAGGGACCTCTCGCTGCCCGCCATCGTCAGAGAGATGGTGGGGAGCGAGGAAGCTTGGGTGGCGATGGCCTCCTTCTGCGAGGTCGTGATGTCGCAGAAGGAGGCAGCGGAGCGCGAGCGGGAGGAGGATCCCCTCGCTCCGGCGCTCCGCAGGCGGCGTAGGGGGAGGAGAAGGCGGGATTTCGCCCGCTTTCTCCCTCCCTGAGGTGAGCGGCGGGCGTGAGGCCGACGCCCGCCTTACATCGCTCACCATGCGGGAGCCACGGCCCCTCCCTAGGAGGGGCAATTGAGGGCCCGCCTTACTAGGCGGGTTTCGCCGGCGGGGGAGAGGTAGCTCAGGCTGCGCTAGTTTCCCACTCCCCCGCCACTATGGCGATGCCGGAGTGCCGCTGTGGGTTTAGTGGGTATTCCCAGCTTCGGCTGGGCGAGTCCCACACACGCCCTTCGGGGTAAGGTGCGTAAATGCATTCCCACAGCGTAAACAAAAAAAAAAAAAAGGTTAGGTTAGGTTTCCGTGCGCAGTTTCTGGCCTGCCATCGGACGCGTCCCCAGGTGGCGGATAGGGGAACGGCCCCCAGATATGGGGGTTACCGGTTTACCGGCGCGGACCAAAACCAGATGCGGGGACCGCTTCGGCGGTCACACGTGCGGCGGGTCGGCCACCACTCGAGGTGGCTGACGTGACCCGAACTCCGGGTCACCGTCGGGCAACCCGGTCTCCTCATTGAGAGGAGCTGGGGGCCCCGTTTGCCTCCGGGCAAACGAGTGGGGCTAAGAGGAAGGACACCTCGCTAAAAAACCCTTGGCTGCTGCGTCTTCTCGCACAAAAAGACGTACCCAGCCCGGCCCCTCCCTGTGGAGTGGAGGGACCACTGTGGGCCCGCCCTAGGCGGGAATCGCCGGCGGGGGATTGGTAGTTAGGCTGTGCCATTTTCCCATGACCCCGCCACTCAGGCGATGTCGTTGTGCCGCTGTGGGTTTAGTGGGTATTCCCGGCTTCGGCTGGGCGAGTCCCACACACGCCCTTCGGGGTATGGTGCGTAAATGCATTACCACAGCGTTACCGTGTGCAGTTTCTGGCCTGCCATCGGACGCGTCCCCAGGTGGCGGATAGGGGAACGGCCCCCAGATATGGGGGTTACCGGTTTACCGGCGCGGACCAAAACCAGATGCGGGGACCGCTTCGGCGGTCATACGTGCGGCGGGTCGGCCACCACTCGAGGTGGCTGACGTGACCCGAACTCCGGGTCACCGTCGGGCAACCCGGTCTCCTCATTGAGAGGAGCTGGGGGCCCCGTTTGCCTCAGGGCAAACGAGTGGGGCTAAGAGGAAGGACACCTCGCTAAAAAACCCTTGGCTGCTGCGTCTTCTCGCACAAAAAGACGTACCCAGCCCGGCCCCTCCCTGTGGAGTGGAGGGACCACTGTGGGCCCGCCCTAGGCGGGAATCGCCGGCGGGGGATTGGTAGTTAGGCTGTGCCATTTTCCCATGACCCCGCCACTCAGGCGATGTCGTTGTGCCGCTGTGGGTTTAGTGGGTATTCCCGGCTTCGGCTGGGCGAGTCCCACACACGCCCTTCGGGGTATGGTGCGTAAATGCATTACCACAGCGTCAAAAAATAATAAAAGGATAAGTTAGGATAGATAATTACTGAAGAAAAAAATTACTGAAGACTAGGCTGTATGGCGTACTATGCCTTTGCCTTTTCCGTTCGCCCGAACGGAAAGAAATGAACCAAAAAAAAAAATGTTTGTGGTAACCTACCAGTAATATAGGGCACTCTTCCTCCGAGCTGTCTTCCAATGACGCCTGATTGATGCGCTCCGAGGCTGTGCCCTATGATATGGTAGTTAGCAAGGTTGGCTCCGCTGGCCGAGTTCAGCCAGTTGATGTACCTGGCCACGTGCTCACCTGGTAAATTAAAAAAAAACGCTAACTTTTTTTTTGTAGGTATAATTATAAACTATTGCTTGACCGCAATCCCGCCTGATGGTAAGCAGTGAGGATTCTTCAACAAGACGGGTGAACTGTTCGACCGTTGATGTCGGGACGCTGTTTATAAGCTAGTAACGTGGTAAAATCTGCTTGCGCGATGCAGAACTTTGCGTGACGTCACTATGAATCGTAGTACTTTGCATGTCGCTGTGTAGATGTCGCTGCAAGATTCATGAGTTTATATTAATGACTAGCTGTGCCCCACGGTTTCACCCGCGTAAGCTTCGAATCGAAAGAGCTCAAATAATATAAAATAAGCGCCTGTTAAAATAATGGCAGCAATATGTATGTCCGCATTTACTCCCGTTTTCGCAACATTTTATGTTCTTGCTCTACTCCTATGGGTCATAGCGGGATGTTTATAGCGTATGTCCTTTCTCAGGCTCTAGACTATCTCTGTACCAAATTTCATTACAATCGGTTTCGTAGTTTTGGCGTGAAAGCCGAACAGACAGACAGACAGACAGAGATACTTTCGCATTTATAATATTAGTATGGATTATTAACTAGCGCTTGATTGGAATCACGCCTGATGGTAAGCAGTGATGCAATCGTTGATAGTAAAGCGCGCTAATTTATTAAGCCTATTCATTAAAAAAACGAGTGAATAGGAAGGAAGGCGGCCGTTGAGCGAGGTGATACAATGTTATATTCAACAACATGAATAACGATGCTGCGCCAGAGAGAGGTTGATCGGGAGACCCGTTACGACCAAACTCCTAACACAACAACATTTGGCGTATGGTACCCGGCACACATCGCAACACAACTGTGCAGACCCGTCCTCCGTACGGCTTCACCAGTCATCACAGAGTGCTACGCAATTTAAGTCATCATAATCTCAGCGTTAATCCCAGTCGCATCCGCAGCTCTTTCAACTTTGGAGCCTGGGGTCCGCCTTACTATCCTAATTGCTAATTTGGCTAAGCTTCGATATTTTCCGTGAAGCGACTGCCGTCTGACCTCCACAAACTGAAGGCAGTATCGAAGCTTTGCAGTTAGACCAAATGTTGGACTTTTGAGGGCTCCAACAACCCGTAACGACTGCCTTTAGATGTTCGTATGGCAATGGAGACCAGCGGCTTAACGTGCTTTCCGAGGTACGACCAGACCAATGCAATTATTCATATTCCTGCATACAATTATTTGCACTGCGCGGTGATCGGCCTGGGCCTCCTTGCGCAGCGGCGCTGCGTTCGCTACCGCTACGCCACGGATTTTGGGTTACGCAATTTAAGCGGTGCCGGGTTTTACGTCCGCACTAAGCCACGGGGGCATCACTATGTAGATATAAGTAGAAACAGTGGACGTCTTTTGGCTGAACTGCTGCTGATAATAAGGAACAAGTAGGAGAATACTTACCAGATCTAACAGTGTTGGGCAAAGCCACCCAGTAGTCACCAGCGGCGCCGAAGCTCCAATCTACCATTATTACGTTCACGTCTTCCGCATTTAGGTAAGCTGTAAAAGAAATTTTATATAATTCTTCTTCTAATATAAGAATTAAGCTTATAATAAACTAGCTGTTGCCCGCGACTCCGTCCGCGTGGACTTCAGTTTACAACGCGCAGTTATTCCCGCAAATTAAAAAGAGCTCAGATGCTAGCTATAACATGAGCGCCTGTTAAAATAATGGGAGAAATATGTGGTACGTCCGTGTTAGCTTCCATTTTCGCAACACTTTTTGTTACTGCTCTGCTCCTATTGGTGATAGCGGGATGTTATATAGCCTATGTCCTTTCTCGGGCTCTAGACTATCTGTGTACCAAATTTCATTACAATCGGTTCAGTAGTTTTGGCATGAAAGCTGGCCAGACAGACAGAGACACTTTCGCATTTATAATATTAGTATGGAATATGGATAGTATGGATAAATTCAGTAGTGTCCGACCGAATGTTCGGTTTCATTTTCCCGGAATCTCGGTTTAGTTTCATTTTCGGCGACAAACTTGTCGAAATTACGACTGAAACCGAATGTGCATTCGGGAGTTTTCGCGCTGTGTTCGGTCATGTCCGGCGCGTTGAATTAATGAATGAATCCCATCGGAGTTAATGTCGTGATTCGCTTGTTTGTTAGCTGTTCGTTTTGCAGCCCCGGATCTTCAATTTTTTATAGGCGGGGCAAAAACTGAAAAATGCCGCCCCGCCTACCTACTTATATTTGTTTTCACCTTTATCATCCATTTATAATTTCAGCTGTCAATATGTAGGATATATATTTAACAGCTACCCTGTTAAATATTATACAACGTGTAACAATATACCCTTTATGTTACACGTTGTATATGGTTTAAAATAAAAATAAAATATATTATTAAATTTGTGAATAGAAATTACAATTTTACTCTTCGAGCTTTTTGTTCTCAAAATAAATCCATAAAAGCCATAATTTAACTCGTGTGCAATATGATTTTCTATCGCTAAGATTGCAAGACTCGATAAGCGTTCCTGGCTCATAGAAGATCGCAAATAATTTTTAATTAGTTTAAGTTTGCTAAAAAGTTGTTTAAAAAAACTAAGTTTGCTCGCAGCTTGCGGACGTAGTAGGAAGCGTAGAGTAAATTCGCAGAGCAATACAAATAGATTTTAGAAAAAGCATCCTGCAAATCATGCGCATAGATCTGTTGTAAGAGATAAAAACTGTTAGCCTTTTCTATCATCATCATCTGAGCGTTAATCCCAGTCGCATCCGAAGCCTTTTCAGCTTTGGAGTCTGGGGTCCGCTTTACCAGTCCAACTGCTGATATGGCTAAACTTCGACATTTTCCGTGAAGCGACTGCCGTCTGACCTCCACAACCCGAAGGCGACAGCCATTTTTATATCACCACATAAAATCGGATCTTGCTCTTTAAAAACATGAAGTTCCTGGCAGAATTCAACAGCACTTAAATCTCGCTCGTATTTTCGAACCAAATCTGCTCCATACTTTTGCAGTTCTCCATTTGACATTTTCAAAATGCTAGTACCATTAAGAAAAGCAAAATTCAAATTCAGCATGGTGGCACAATGAAATCTCTTTTTAATTTCGGATATGATTCGATCAAATACCATCATTATTTCTTTAGAAAAAGTTGAACAGGTTGGAGTGTTGGCAATTCGTCTTCACACATCTCGTCGATTTTTTTTTACGTTTCTGAATTCGTTTGTTTTGCAGAATAGGGTCAACACCACATTTTTCAGCTACTTCGCCAGCTTCTTTTATCCAATATTCCATTGGATTTCGTCTCATTTTTTGCAAAATAGGGTCAACACCACATTTTTGAGCTACTTCGCCAGCTTCTTTTATCCAATATTCCATTGGATTTTGTCTCATTTTTTGCAAAGTTTTGAGCAGACCATCCATTAGTGCGACGAAACGGGCAAGCTGCAAGGATAATATCTTCTTTCTGAATTTCTATATTCACTCTATTAATTTCGCGGAGAATATTCGCCAAAATAGTTAAATTAAGAATAAATTTAAAATCCTATAGAGCAGTTAAGAGATGACCAGCCTCGAACTTGGCTTCTGGAGCACGAGAAGTTTGCTTAATTTCTTCTAAGGCTTCCGCTATTTCTGGCAAATTATTTAATAGGGCGAGGAAGTTATCGAATACAGATTTATCTCTTTCGCACTCACGGTAACCAGACGCGTGCTGCCCCGATCTACCATTCCTGCAGGCTAGCGGCATAGAATAAAGAGGGGAAGTAGGTTATCTGCGACCCAATCCGCGATTTAATTGCCTACTGTCTTAGGGTTGACGACTGTCCGCGCTTCGTCGGTTACGGTTGTCGCCCAAACCGCTAACAAATATTTATAGACTAAGAGCTTATGTTTAAATTATTTGCTTAGTATTTAGTTTACATATACTAGTCAGTTTTTTTTTGTAATTTTTATTTTTAGTTTTGTACACATAAAGAACCATATTTATTTTTATTTTTAATTAATACAAACATAACATCTATTGAATCACACATTTAATACAAAATTACAAATTAGCTACAGAAAAATACCTACTTTCTTCGGTTTCGACTATTACGAAACGCGTTGTTATTAAACTTTAATGTGTAATATATCCGTATCCTTGTAAATAACTTTTAGAAATATAATTTGAAAAATATAAGTCTTTTATTTGTTCATAAATAGACATACCAACTTTGCAGTTTATGTGATCATTTTTTAAAAGCTAATGTGCCGAAAAGCCGTGACGCGCGAACCTCGTTCCGTGCTAGCCGCGACTAGCGCAGTCATAGGCACTCTAATATTGTGTTCAGGTGTGCGTGCGGCGACGCATAGATACTATGGCGCACACATACAAGCCGCGCGCGGTCCGTTTGTATGAAGATAACGTACTTCCCTCTCTTTATTCTATGCTAGCGGGAGCCGGGCGCGTATTTTGAAATATGCTTACGCGCCTCGTGAATAATAAATGTTCGTGCAGTCGTGCAACATATCTCACTCCGCGCTCAGGGTATCGGTCAAGTTGATATAGCCATGAAATTGCTGTACTTGTGCTATTATTTATTCCGTGGTCAAAGTAAATAAATGACAAGTTGTCCATTGGTCAGTGAAGTGTCAATTTGGCCGCCCCCTAAATTTGCCGCCCCGGGCATAGGCCCCGGCTAGCCCCCCCCTAGATCCGGGGCTGTCGTTTTGTTTTGTAATGGTGGCGAGTTTTCGAGTAATTGAGAGCCTAGCCACTCAAATAAGTAAAAATAATATATATAAATAAAAATAATATATATAAATAATATATATAACAATAATGGATATATCCTATTTAAAAGGTGCAATTTTTGTAATATAAAGGGAAAACAGTAATGACAGCCGAATTATAATAACGTTTCCTTTATTTTCCCTCAAAATGCGATCATTGTAAAGAAGTTTCGGTTTTGTTTTAGTCCGAAAGACAGACCGTTGCCGAAATTCGTTTTCGTAAAAACTAGTTTCGGTCAGATATTAAAATTTAGTTCATTTCAAGTATCAAGACTTATGCCGTACGGCTTCACCAGACACCATGGCGGAACACGACGAATCGCTTGGCGACAAGACTTTGTCTGGTGGGTGGTACCTTATGCCGGCAGCCGATGTTATGGCCTAGATTGGTATAAACATATTAAAAAAAAAAAAGAAACAAAGCCCCAATTCTCTTGTTCACAAACTAATTTTAAGTTAAGGAAATTCTGTCTAAACTAGAATGTGAACTTGCATAAGTCTCTCATTTAAAAGAAAACTCTATCGCAAGAGCATTAAGGTCGATCGGAAATAAAACTTTATTTGAAGAGAACACGGTCCGAGGGAGAAAGCGTCCCAGTAGCCCTCTGTCTCTTTCTAAGTGTTACTCGTATTTATTTTTTGTAATTTTGTTTGAAACCAACACTTTCGATTAGAAAAAAGATGATGAAAAAGGGTGCCATTAATGTCTGCAATAGTGAGTCATACTCTGGATGCGGAATATCATTCTTTAAGTAAGGTTTTTGCGGTAATTCATGTGTGACCATAAATTTCGGAGTAATTAATAAATGTGCACTTAGTCATTGTGTGCATAATAAGTAAGTGACTTTTATTGGGTATTTACAATGACATTGAATTCTGCTTTCTTGTAGATATTTTATTTATCTAAAGGTACAGTTTCGGATAGATTGACCTGCTGTCGTCCGACAATCATCAATTTATTCATCCATTTTTAAAATTCAATAATGAAATTAAAAAGTTCGCATCCGTGCCTAAATGTTCATTAAAACTCAGGTAATATAAGTGAAAAAAAATTTTACGTACATCCATACTAATATTATAAATGCGAAAGTAACTCTGTCTGTCGGTCTGTCTGTCTGTCTGTCTGTCTGTCTGTCTGTTACGCTTTCCCGCTTAAACCTCTCAACCGATTTTGATGAAATTTGGTACAGACAATCTTTAGACCCTCAGAAAGGACATAGGCTACCTTTTATCCCGGAAAAATTTGATGTTCCCGAGGGAAAACTAAAAAGTGCGATATAACCGAACTCCACGCGGGCGAAGCCGCGGGCGGAAAGCTAGTTCTTTATAAATTCCATTATAATAGTCACCCTACACAACAAGGACAGAGAGCTACTGTAAAGACCTCTCCCTCGGACCGCGTTTTGATTAATAGTTCACATTCCAGTTTAGATAGAAATTCCTTGTTTTAAGTACAGTGCATCTTTTTTCTATTTCGTTAAGACAAGAACAGAAGATAAAATATCAGTTTAGACCTGTCAAATTAATGCGCTCCTGACTTAAACTGACGTATTTTTAGTCGCCATGTTTATAATCGCGTCTAAACTGTCTATGGAAGAGGTTTGGCGGGAATGTCAAGATGAGTGTCACGCTCATTTTTCATTTGACTTTTAAAATTATTTATAGTGTCGTTTACTAAATAAAAACGCGTGATTTATGTAGTAAAAAGTGCATTCAGTGAATAATTCAAAAAGAACAGTGAAATATTGTAGCATAGTGGCCTCATCATGTCTTTACGCTAAACCGCTCCTTATCGTCCAAACGCGTAAAACGAAAGGAGTTAGTTTAGGTTAAGTTATGCTAGGATAAGTTAGGATAAATTAGGATAAGTTAGGATAGATATTTAATGAAGAAAAAAAATTACTGAAGACTTGACTGTATGGCGTACTATGCCTTTGCCTTTTCCATTCGCCCGAACGGAAAGAAACGAACCAAAAAAAAAAATCTTCTATCCTTTTCATAATGAAATTGAAAGTACAACAGAACAACAGAATCAGCACCAATATCTATTTTGAATTGATTTTATATATTTCCTTGCATCTTACTTACCAGCAATGAGATGTACGTTAAAGTCAGAAGTGGGAGTATTCTTCCAACCGTGGACTAGGAACACTGTCTTTCGATTACGGTTGAAATGTGAGGAGTTCAGCACCGCATTAGCTCCATAGGGAATGGGCTGACTTACCCAGCGGTTGGACCTGGACATATAAAGACATATTGAAAACAACAACATCAAAATCAAAAGTTATTTATAACAAGATACCCTCTATCTTGTATAAAAAAGTAATACCAAGCCCAACAAAAGAGTTATGAACTTCAAAAAGTTGCGAGCCCCTTTTCACCGACTTCAAAAAGTCGGTGAAAAGGGGCTCGTGGCTTGTGTTTATTACATTCTTTTTATTAGCTTCACTTGTATGTTTGCTTGCTTGCTTGTTTGTTTGTTTGTTTGTTTGTCTGTCTCCAACTCTTTGGACTACGAATGAGCGGCTCATTACTGTAAAATGTCCCGCCGTTTTCAATACGTTCGTTCGTTCGTTTTTTTTTTTAAAGAATATCGAACTAAAAAATTGAAAACTGTTGGAGGTTGTATACCTACCTTGGCAACCAACACATGATGCGCTGTCTGTCGTCATGACAGAACTATAAAATAAATGGTGTGAAGCTGATACGGTCTATAATTTAGTAAATAATATAAGTACTCGGGGAATGCGCTAATGCTGGATAAGTTAATTTTTAACAGGTTATGGTTCCCATTCCGTACCTGAGTAAATATTATTAAAAAGTGATCGTAAAAAATATTTCCTATAAAATACTGATTGTCACGTTGTTGACAGTGAAAAAACAATACTGTCAAAAAGTAAAAAAATGTGTGATGAAAATTCTGTTTCTGGTTCCTATTGCGGAATTAAAAAACTGCAAGGAGCGAATGATTTTACATCGTGGAAATTCGTTGTGAAAAACCTCCTCGAATCCAAAAACTTGTGGGATGTTGTGGAAACAGAAAATATCAGTGATTTACTAAAAGACAGTGATAGGAAGGCACGATCAACTATATGTCTGCTTATTGAGCCTACATGTTTTGCGCACGTGTACCAAGCAAAAACCGCACGCGAGGTATGGCAAAACTTGTGCAGAGCCTACGAGGATCAAGGCTGGGGCAGGCGAATTTTGCTGCAACGTAAACTATGGCAGTGTCGTTTGGAAAATTATTCAAGTATGGAAAAATACATCTGCGATATAGTACACCTGGCACAGCAGCTTAATGATATAGACGCAAAAGTATCAGACGATTGGCTTATTTCAATACTATTGGCTGGCTTAACGAGCGAATACAACCCGTTCGTGATGGCCATCGATAATAGTGGTAAAGAGGTAACACTAGAGCAAGTAAAGACCAAATTACTACAAGAAGGCAACAGACAAGCCGAAGTGTGTAATGGGGCTGGTGAGCAAGCTTTTACCACTCAAAACAGGAAGAGCAACAACAACACTGCTCGGAAACCAGCGACATACAAATGTTTCAAGTGTCACAAATTTGGACACAAAGCATCAGAATGCAATGGCATCAAGAAAACTGCGAATATTTGCATGGGTACTGCCGATACCGTAAATAAAAACGCCTGGTATGTTGATAGTGGCTGTTCTACCCATATGACGAATGATGCGAACAAACTAGTGCAATATAAGGCACAGAAAGGCGGCTGTAAGATAAAAGTTGCTAGTGGTGATGAGATATCAGTAGTTGGAAAGGGCAATGCAGCACCGATTGTGAGTAAAAATGAGAAACTCAAATTGAATAATGTCCTGCATGTTCCCGAATTGTCGATGAACCTAATCTCAGTGAGTGATCTCGTAAGAGACGAGTACAAAGTTGAGTTTGACAAGCATGGATGTTTGATTAAAGATAAAAATGACCGCAAAGTTGCCACTTGCAAAGAAGTTGGTGGAATTTTTAAGCTGATTGAAAACAGCAATATTGTGGTTAATTTAACAACATCGAATGAAGTTTTGTCGAATTTATGGCACAGGAGACTAGCTCATCTAGGACAAAAGTACATGATCACCCTGAAAAACATGGTATCTGGAATAGAATTCAAAACTACGGACAAAATAGAGCCGTGTGTTCCATGTATAAATGGAAAGAGATGCAAAAGTCCATTCAAAAAACAAGGCACTCGAGCAAATGATTTATTGGAGATTGTGCACACAGATTTGTGCGGCCCAATGGAAGAGCCATCTTTTGCTGGTTCGCTGTATATGCTTTCATTTATTGATGATTTCTCGCGAAAGACGCACGTCTATTTCTTAAAAAACAAAAGTCAATGTCTCAACAAGTTCCGTGAGTATAAGGCGGAAGTAGAAAATGAGACTGGCAAGATGATCAAGTGCTTGAGATCGGATAATGGCAAAGAATTTTGCAACGATGCCTTCGACAAGCATTTGAAGTTAGCTGGTATAAAACATCAAAAGACAGTTCCATACACGCCGGAGCAGAATGGCGTGGCTGAAAGAGCGAATAGAACAATCATTGAGAAAGCGCGAACATTACTTTTTGAAGCCAATTTGGGCAAAAGATTTTGGGCAGAAGCAGTCGGAACAGTTGTATATTTAAAAAACCTAAGCCCAACGAAGGCTGTCACTGGAAAAGTACCACAGGAACTCTGGTCTGGTAAGAAAATAGATCTGAGTCATCTGAGAGTATTCGGATGTTTGGCATACGCTCTGAAACCAAAACAAAAGAGAAAGAAGCTAGACACAAAAACTGAAGCTCTGATATTTGTTGGCTACTGCGAGACCACGAAAGGTTACAAACTGGTAGAACCAAAGACTGGAAAATTTTCAGTTGTGAGAGACGTCCAATTTTTAGAAAATGTTTTTCCTGGAGACGATATGAAAGTGACAAAGAACTCAGTCGTTCCTATTTCAACAGAGGAGGAACGTGTTGAACCTGAGGTTGCATGTGAGGAAATTCACAGCGTTAGTGAAGGAAGCAATGAAGACGTTTTTGAAGAAACTATTGACGAAATAAGACAGGAAGCTCAAGAAGCAAGTACCAATCCTATATTACAATCTGAAAACAACGATTGTGAAAACCCGCCCAGATATAACTTACGTCCAAGGAATAATGTGGACTACAGATGCACATGTGCGAAAGCCGAAGCTGAAAGAAAAGCTATCGCAGATATTGATGGCGATCCAACGACAATGGATGAGGCAATGTCAAGGCCTGATCGTGAGCTATGGCAGAAGGCCATGAATGATGAGCTCAACTCGTTGAAGGAGAACCAAACGTGGACGTTAGTTAATCTACCGCGCGATAAGAAGCCTATACAGAACAAATGGGTATTCAAGATCAAGCGAGATAGTGATGGTAACATCTTGAAATACAAGGCGAGGTTGGTAGCTAAAGGATTTGCACAGGTACGTGGAATTGATTATAATGAAACCTATTCTCCCGTCGTGAGGCACTCTACGCTTCGCTTGTTATTCTCACTAGCTGCAGAATACGAGTGGACCATTGACCAGTGGGATGTTACCACTGCTTTCCTGTACGGAAAATTAAAGGAAGACATTTACATGCTTCAGCCAGAGGGCGCTATAGCCGAAGGTCAGGAAAACAAAGTTTGTAAACTACAACGGTCATTATATGGATTGAAGCAAGCCTCTAATGCTTGGTTTAGCGAATTAGATAAGGAGATGCTTAATTTAGGTTTTATACAATCAAAGATAGAGCCCTGTTTATATCAAAAGATAATAGGTCAAGATAGGATAGTGGTAGTTATCTATGTTGATGATATATTTGTATTATGTCCTCCAAAGCAGGATAAAGAGAAGCAAGCTTTGAAAAACGGGCTGCTCAAAAAGTTTAAAGTGAAAGACTTAGGCGAAGCTAGGCACGTACTAGGTATGAGGTTACGACGAGATAAGAGAACTATTTATCTCGATCAAGAACAGTATGTCCTGAATGTATTGAAGGAATTTAAAATGTCAGACTGCAAACCAGTCAATACCCCAATGGAGGTAGGCATCAAGCTAGAAAAAGCTGAGCCTGGTTGTAGGTTGCCGTACCAAAGTTTGATAGGATGTCTGAATTATCTGGCTCAAACTACTAGGCCTGATATAGCACATGCTGTCAGTTTACTGTCTCAATTCAATTCGTGCTATGATGAGACCCACTTCAATTGTGCTAAACGGGTGTTGCGATACATAAAGGGGACATCTGATTTTGCGCTTGTCTTCCGAAAATCCGGTAACTTAGAGATGCGCGGGTACGTTGACGCTGATTGGGGGGGATCATTCGATCGAAAGTCCTTCACAGGAATGCTTTTTACATTAGGCGATAATTTAATAGTATGGGAGAGTCGCAAGCAGCGATGTGTAGCATTGTCTTCGACTGAGGCAGAATACATAGGACTCAGTCAGGCTGCTAAAGAAGCAATTTACTTGCGAGGTTTGTTGTCTAGTTTGACTAAAAATGCTTGCGACAAACCAACGATTATTTTTAACGATAATCAGTCAGCACATAAAATATCGCAAAATAAAATGAACCATAATAGAACAAAACATATAGATATTAGGTATCATTTTGTCCGCGAAGCCTTGATTAAGGAGGCGATTGATGTACAATACTTGTGTACTCAAGAGATGTTAGCAGACATGTTAACGAAGTCTCTGCCAGGCCCAAAACTTAAACAGATTGTACAAAAATTACCCATTAAGAGGGCGGGCAAGTACAGTTAGGTTTAGGATTTGTAATTTGAGTTTTATACCTATCTGTTGTAATGGTTATTTTTAATTTTGATATTGTTTTGTTTTGTTAATGTGACGCGTTGGATTTATTACTTCTATATGTAATCAAGTTAGCGTTTTTGGTTCTAATTTGTGTAACTCATCATGTAGTAGATTGAGGAGGCGTGTTGGAGGTTGTATACCTACCTTGGCAACCAACACATGATGCGCTGTCTGTCGTCATGACAGAACTATAAAATAAATGGTGTGAAGCTGATACGGTCTATAATTTAGTAAATAATATAAGTACTCGGGGAATGCGCTAATGCTGGATAAGTTAATTTTTAACAAAAACAAATATAGTTTAAAAAACTAATAAATATGCTTTTAAAGAATATCGAACTGAAAAGTTAAAAATAATTATAAAAAGCGTGAGGCGCTTAATATACAAAAATTATGGCACAAAGCGCTTCATGCTTTTTTAAAAATTATTTATAACTTTTTAGTTCGATATTCTTTAAAAGCTTATTTTTTTAGTTTTTTAAACTATATTTATTTCTGGTGTTAATATTTATTCTGCTGGACTCCCAAAGCCCAATATTATTACGCCTGAATTAGCTAAACCTAATCCATGCTTACTGAACAAGATAAATCCACCACTGCGGTCGCGGGCGCATAGAGTGTGGACTCTGTGCACCCATCAATTGACCCCAGGGAAGACGGTAGCACAGTGGTCACGTGCTGCCATACATGGCGAGGCCTAGGAGGGGCCCTTTACAGTCTCCCCTTTGATCTGCCTTACGTTGTGCAGAGGCGGTTCCGAAATTGGTATTTCTGTTGTGGTATAGAACTGCTGGATAACTTTGGTGCACCAGCTCTTATGTAGAGCACAAGCTTTTATATGGAGCACCAGCCCTTATGTGGTGCACCAGCCCTTATGTGGAGCACTAGCATTTATGTAGAGCATCAGACCTTATGTGGAGAACCAGCCCTTTTTGTGGAGCACCAGTCCTTATGTGGAGGACCAGCCCTTATGTGGAGCACCAGCCCTTATGTGGAGCCCCAGTCCTTATGTGGAGCACCAACCCACATGTAGAGGACCAACCTTCGTGGGGAGCACCAGTCAGAACTGCTGGGTAACTTTGGGGCACTGGCCCTTATGGGGAACACCAGCACTTATGTGGAGCACCAGCACTTACCTATGTGGAGCACCAGCACTTATGTTGAGCATCAGCCCTTATGTGGAGCACCAGCCCTTTTTGTGGAGCACCTGCCCTTATGTGGAGGACCAGCCCTTAGGTATGTGGAGCGCCAGCCATTATGTAGAGCACCGGCCCTTATGTGGAGTACCAGCTCTTATGCAGAGCACCAGATATTATGTGGAGCACCAGCACTTATGTGGAGCGCCAGCCCTTATATGAAGCACCAGCCCTTATGTTGAGCACCAGCTCTTATGCGGAGCACTAGCCCTTATATGATGTATACATACTCACCTAGTGAAAAGATGATAATTATTATTGGTGTCAGGGTTGTATCTGGCAGCAGCGAGGACGTCGCTGGTCTTCATCCACATGTCTGCTAGTACGGGTCCATCAGGTCCAGTCATGTACTGGTATCGAGGACCCGGGATCGGCTTGGAAAGCACATGGTCAGTTGGGAGGGCTGTTAAGACAGTAAGAATTATCAATCTCCATATTTTTTTAATACAGACAACAACAGGTCAAGCTACATGACAAACTTCGTGGCGCAGCGGTAGCGAACGCAGCCGCTGTGCAAGGAGGCGCGGGTTTGATCCCCGTGCAGTACAAATATTTGTGTGCATGAATATGAATATTTGCACTGTTCTGGTTGTGCCTCGGAAAGCCGTTGGTCCCGGTTGCCATACGGACATCTAATGGCAGTCATTACGGGTTGTTGGAGCCTTCAAAAGTCCAACAATTGGTCTAACTGCAATGCTTCGATATCGGCTTCGGGTTGTGGAGGTGAGACGGCCGTCGCTTCACGGAAAATACCGAAGTTTAGCCAAAATCAGCAATTGGACTGGTAAAGCGGACCCCAGACTCCAAAGCTGAAAAAGCTTCGGATACGACTGGGAGTAACGCTGAGATGATGATGAATAGCAGATCAAGCTAGGCGAAACTGTCAAATATTTCCACTTATCATCATCATAATGTCAGCCACAGGAAGTCCACTGCTGGACATAGGCCTCCCCCAAGATTTTCAAAAAGACGGGTTAGACGCGGCCTGCATTCAGTGCATCCCTGTGATTTTGGTCATGTCAACCGACCACCTAGTCAATGGGTATCCAACGCTGCGCTTGCCGGTACGTGGTCGCCATTCAAAAGAGCCTTTCTGCCCCATTGGCCATTGGCTCTACGGGTTATGTGCCCCGCCCACTGCCACTTCAAAGATTTCCACTCAATCTTGAGCTTTAATACTTTAGCGATACAGTTAAAGATAAATTTATTTGCTCAAAACATGTGTGTACTATACAAGAATATGCATGCAGGAAAACATAAAAAAATAAACACAACAATTAAATACAAACAAAATTGGTTCAGTCACAATAAGTTCCAAATGCAATGAATGTCAAAGTACAATTAATAAAAGGTCAAATATAATTAAATATCACGTTGATAATAAGCATAAAATACAATTATCATAAAACACGGTTCAAGAAATCAGTAATAGAATAATAAAATTTTTGTAACAATATGTCAGTCAGGTTTTTTCCAAAGCCACAGTTACTGTTGCCATACCAAAACATCATCATCATCTCAGCGTGAATCCCCTTCCCATCCGAACCTTTTTTTTCAGCTTTGGCGTCTGGGGTCCGCTTTACCAGTCTAACTGCTGATTTTGGCTGAACTTCGATATTTTCCGTGAAGCGACTGCCGTCTGACCTACACAACCCGAAGGCGATATCGAAGCATTGCAGCTAGACCAATTTTTGTACTTTTTAAGGGCTCCAACAACCCGTAATGACTGCCATTAGATGTTCGTATGGCAACCGGGACCAACGGCTTAAAGTGCTTTCCGAGCCACGACCAGACCAGTGCAAATGTTCATATCCAAGCATACAAATATTTGCACTGAGCGGGGATCGAAGCCGCGCCTCCTTACAACTATAAGAAGCAACATACCTGAGCAAACAGCTAATCCAACTCCCAGCAAGATAACGAACCCCGTCATTTCGTGGCTGACAATAAAATGTGAGGTCAGTTATCTGCCACACTCGACTATATATGTTAGTGCATAGGGATTAATTTGTCAATTAATACCATAGGTTTGCTACACATGAGTTTTTGAAAGAAGGTTTGGAAATTCCTTTTTTTATCCTCTCGGCTATTATAGCCATACTTATATTATAAATGCGAAAGTAACTCTGTCTGTCTGTCTGTCTGTTACGCTTTCCCGCCTAAACCTCTCAACCGATTTTTATGAAATTTGGCACAGATAATCTTTAGACCCTGAGAAAAGACATAGGCTACCTTTTATCCCGGAAAAATTTGATGTTCCCGAGGGAAATCTAAAAAGCGCGATATAACCGAAATTTACGTGGGCGAAGCTGCGGGCGGAAAGCTAGTAATATTATAAATGCGAAAGTAACTCTGTCTGTCTGTCTGTCTGTTACGCTTTCCCGCTTAAACTTCTCAACCGATTTTCATGAAATTTGGCACAGATAATCTTTAGACCCCGAGAAAGAACATAGGCTACCTTTTATCCCGGAAAAATTGGATGTTCCGGAGGGAAACCTAAAAAGCGCGATATAACCGAACTCCACGCGGGCGAAGCCGCGGGCAGAAAGCTAGTAATTTATAAACTAGCGCTTGACCGCAATCACGCCTGATGGTAAGCAGTGACGCAATCGATGTTGGTAAAGCGCACTAGTTTATTAAGAGCCTATTCACTCTGCCTTGAAGACATTGAAATTGTAGTTCGACGGAAACACCGCTGCTGACAAATTGTTCCAGTCCCTCGATGTCCGCGGCATGAAAGAGGAGGCAAAACGCTTCGTCCGAATCGTAGTGGTGTTGACGAAGGAAACTCGTCGTACGACGGGTCGTCCGGTGGTGGAACGGAAATGGAGGGAATTAAATCATGCATTAAATGGTTTAATGGATAATAATCATAATAGCGCCTTGGAGATGAAAGCCTATGCCTTCCCAAAGATCTCCAAAAGAAAGACCAGTGAGTCGAAAGACGTGGACGTGTGGACATAGGTCCAGCAGTGGACGTCTTTCGGCTGAAATGATGGTAATAGAATAGAATAGAATACTTTTATTTCAGACCGGAGTCCATAAGGTTAGTAACAATCTTACTTAACTTCTAGTGTTAGTAGGTTACAGAAACAGATATACATACATAAAATTAAATTAAAACTTAGCGTGGAGCTGCATCCACCTTTGCCACATGGGAGAATCCCACCGATCCGCGAACACACTGAGAATAGTGTTGTTACTACGGCGAACACGGGTCATCAGGGATGCGCATCTACTCCTAATAATGGCAGTAAAACCATTAATATTATTATCCGCTAACATCCCTGATGCACTACAACGCCACGGCAGCCCCAACAGTACCCTCAGTGCATTATTATATTGAACACGTAGGTCGCTGTATGCCCGCTGAGTGAAGCTAACCCACAGGCTGCACGTGTAGAATGATTGACAGTAAGCTTTAAAAAGCATAACTGTAACTGCCTTCGTACATCGCGCGAACCTGCGGGCCAACATGTTACAACAGACAGCCAGCGACCTACGTTCCCTTTCAATGTGTAATGAAAGGTGTATACAAAAATTCAGCTCACTAGGAATTTTTCCGCAGATAAAATCTAAAATGACTGGACTAGTGGCCAGCCTAATATTAATCCAGTGCTTAGTGAAATTATATCAATTTATAATTATCACCGTATTAGCGAATTAGGATCAGCAACGCAACGATCACGTGGTCTGTGACGTGGTTTTCTTGTTATCATGATTATCTACTGTAATTGGAGTAATTAATCATATATTAGCTGCACCCAGTGGTTTTTTGGACTGGAGGGAGGCTCCAGTATCCTATTATCAGCCCCAATCTGATTAGAATTTTGAATCTTATTGCTAATCAATTGCTAATGCGTCACGATAACATAATGCAATGGATTACTCCAAGTAGTTGTCAACCGCTGTTTCGACGTCTTCTCGGTATCTACTTAGAAAGAAAGAAGAAAAAACGTGTATTTTCAGTAAACATGACGCAAAAGTTTACAAAAACACAAAAAATGAGACAGAGTTGAGGGAAACATGCGTCACATCCACGCAAAATGGCTGTCGCTCAGCATTATGCTGCGATTCTATGCAAAACAGAGCTCAGCGCTGGTTTTCAGCGTCACCCGGTGCAACAAACAATTAAAAGTGGCACCGAGATGGTAGTACAATAAAAATAAAAACATATAAAAGTAAAGCCAATTGTAAATGGTGAGAGAACAGTTTTAATAAACACAACTACTTTTCATACGTATAGTGGCAATATTAAGAAGCTTCTGCTTCTTCAGCCTAATAGAGGTCCACTGTTGGACAAAGGCCCAAGGCTTTCCACGATGAACGGTGTTGTGCTGCCTGTATCCATCGGCTTCCCGCGACCTTCACCAGTTCATAGGTCCACCTTGTTGGGGGCCTCCCTACGCTGCGTCTTTCAGTACGTCACATACGAGTACGGCCATCGGTTCTACGAGCAATGTACCCCGTTAGCGACTCGAAGAGCTATGTCGGTATCTAATGGCCCGAGAAAATTTCAAATTAAGTATTTTTTTATAATTATATTTATAACTAGCTGACCCGGCGAACTTTGTTCCGCCTTAAAGGCAATAACACATGATCAAATTTTTTACTTTTTAAATTAGGATAATCCATACTCATATTATAAATGCGAAAGTAACTCTGTCTGTCTGTTACGCTTTCCCGCTTAAACTTCACGACCGATTTTGATGAAATTTGGCACAGACAATCTTTAGACCCTGAGAAAGGACATAGGCTACCTTTTATTGAAAAAAAAAATGATAATCCCGAGGGAAATCTAAAAAGCGCGAGATAACCGAATCCCACGCGGGCGGAAAGCTAGTTGTTGTTGTTGTTGTGTAGTTGTTGTTGTTGTGTGTTTATTTGCCACCTTGCGCCTTCTGAAAAACTACAATTTTTGCAGGCGCGAAAACAAATGACGTGGAAGGTCTTCCGACTCGTGAACATGCCACATATAATTGGCCATGGGAAAAATATGGATGTTCGAGATTAAGACCACAAACTTTCAACGATTGGCCTTGTGACTTATTTACAGTCATGACGAATGCAAGGTGGATCGGCCTGTTAGTTGGGATCATCGGGATCCTCGGAATGAGAACTTCCTCACCTTTGAATTTATCTTTAGAGTATTGTGGCGTAAATCAAATTATTCATCAATTTACTTACCACCGTGTTCCGTTGCACAGTTATGGTTGGTTTAAGTATCGAATCATGATTACTACGGAACCAATCTTTAGTCGTAAAGTGTGCGGTGGTAAGCCAGGTACATCCAAGGAGTTTAAAAATTCCATTGGATATTTGGATATCTTCATTTGTTACACAGTCAATAGATTTGAAAGAATGCAGTGTACCAATGATCTCATTCTGAATTGTGTAGTTTTAGTCATCTACATCTTTACTTTCAGCTGCCGATATTGTTCGCTTACTCAACCATTCATTATTTTTCAGGTTAGTAATGATGTTTGGGAATACTTTGTTGATGAGTTCGTGTTTCGATAATACAAAGTTACAGAAATTCGGACGAAATGAAATTAGTCCGCTCGATTCGTCGACAGGTACTCGACCATTACCGATATTCAGCAATTTCTCAGAGAAATTTTCTGCAGATGTATCGTTCAGCAATGCAACTCTCATGTTTGTTGTCAGCTGAAGTTTCTTAACATAGCGCCATAGATTCGATGATTTGAGGCAAACGTTTATTGAATTGGCAGCAGTCAATCTGGAAATTACTGGCAATGTTTGGCGGAAATCGCCAGACAGTAAAATCATTGCGCCTCCAAAACATCTCGAGTCATTACCTAGATCTTACAATGTTCGATTAAATGCTTCCAATGCACGTTTATGCGCCATTTAGCATTCGTCCCAGATGATGATCTTCGATTCGGTTAAAACATTGGCATTAGAGCGCTTTGTAATGTTACAGGTTGGTTTTTCCAAAGAGGAATGTCTTACCAGTTCCACCAAACGCTAGTATGCATGCAGTAATTATTGTTGCAATCGTATTGAAAAGCTGCCTGAATCAAATCAGTATTTGATGAATTTCTTCTTGTGTTTCATAAATTACCTATATTTACTGGATGATTTCGCATTGTCAACCAAGCCGTTTCACGGGCTGCTTCCCTTTGCTCTTGTGAGTCAGAACCACGCCGTCGAGCCATACTAAGGCGGCGCTCTTCACGTGCAATTTCTTGTTCTTCTTTAGTGCTAATCTAGTCAGGAGTGTTCTTCGGTATGACTGACTAACTTTCGGGTGCGTTTATGTTGAAATAATGTTATAAGATAATACCTATACGGTTTTATTATTCATTAATTATGCTTTAAATCGCACAAATTTGGCGGTATTTCTGTGTGGTCTATGAAAATGGTAAGAAAGCTGAACGCAAATATTAGGGTGTTATAATATTTTTTAATAGCATAACGTTATGCTATCTTCTTCTTCTTCAGCCTATAGATGTCCACTGCTGGACAAAGGCCTCCCCAAGGCGTACGTTATGCTATATTATATAAATATGGCTGATCCGCGCACCTACACGTTGTATCCATGGACGTATTTAAATATTTTTGAGAGTTGGTAACGCTGTAAGGTTCGCACCCGTCAAACATGTCAACCTATTAATTATTATTTTTATATTTTGAAATTTAAATACACAATGTTATGAGCAAACTTGATATTATGTTGTCGATTCAAAAGTCTTGTTTTAATGCGTTCTTCAATTCGAGTAGGACTGAGAGTACAAATACTGTGAAGTGTTTGACAGAAAGTAAGTGATCAACTTTTATATGGGAAAATGGAATTGTCGTTTTACTTTATCTTACTCGCAATTTTTCCTTATTTGCTCACCGTTTAGACCTACCCTGGACTACGACAAACATTTTAAAACCAAAATCAGCTCAATCGGCCCAGCCGTTCTCGAGTTATAATCATACTAACGAACAACAATTAATTTTTATTTATATAGATGACAGCACACCAAGAAAGAAAAATCAACAAGACAGATCAAATCGATGACAGGCATTAAAAAATATAAAACAGTAAAGAGTTCCTATGCCAGTGACAATCGCATCGCTTACACCATGTGTGTACATCGAAGGACTGGAACAATTTGCATACGTCAGGCTTCCCGTCTGATTACAATTTAAGTGTCTTCAAAGCTAGAGTGAATAGGCTCTTAATAAACTAGTGCACCGGAACACGCAGCGTGGGTAGGCCCCCGACAAGGTAGATCGACGACCTGCTGACGGTCGCGAAAATCCTCTGGATGCGGAAGGCCCAGGACCGGTCGTCGTGGAGATCTTTGGGGGAGACCTATGCCCAGCAGTGGCCGTGTTTCGGCTGAACTGATGATGATAAAACTAGTGCGTTTTACCATCAATGATTGCATCACTGCTTACGATTAGGCGGGATTGCGGTCGAGCACTAGTTTATAATATTATTAAGAAGGTGAAAAAAAAAACAAAGTAAATAAAAATTATTTTTATTAATACAAATCTAAATCATCACTAACACAAATTTCCTTATTAACACATTTCAAAATTAATGCATCCTTTTCTTGCTACATCATTAAGAAAAGGACAGAAGATAAAATATTAGTTTAGTCCTGTCAAATTAGGATTTTTTTTCGTTTTTGGAAACTGAGCCGGTTTCGACTATTCTGCCAGTGTCATATGGTGGTCAAATTAAGATATGTATTCCATAGACCCTAGACATGTACTAATGGACATGCCGTAAGCGTATAATCTGCAGTAATTTTTTGGTTTGAAAAGAGTGAGAGAGATGGCCTATGCTTTCGGTCTAGCACTATCTCTTTCCTCATAGATGATTGATGATTTTGAGAGAGATAAAGATGGACGTAACTTAGTTTCCCCTCTTTCGTTCGGAGTTCAAAAATTGTCATCTCTATGGCATGTCCATTAGTATACGTCGATGCCATAGACAGTTTAGACGTGATTGAAAATTAAAAAACGTCAAATTTACGTCAGAGCGGACTAATTTTAATTTATTTTAGTTTGTGAACAAGCGAAGAAGGCCATTGATAAATTAATTTTAGTACGTAGTGTTTCTCATCCATCTTCTATCCTCGAGAGAACGGAGGGAAAGCATTTGTGCGAAGATAATAGATTCCAGATTGTCTGTAACAAGAAAAAATAAATTGTTATGTTGTCTTTTTATTCTGTTGACTGAAATATACTAAATGATTATTTATTAAGTCGCGGTGGCTTAGTAAGTCGTGGTGGCCTAGTGGTTAAAACACCAGCCTCAAGTATGAGTGTGCGGGTTCGATTCCGTCAGGCAAGTACCAATGTAACTTTTCTAAGTTATACATATGTGCTTTCTAAGTATATCTTGGACACCAATGACTGATTATAAGGTGAAAGAAAACCATCTTGAGGAAACCTGGATTTTAAGTCTGAAATCGCCAACCCACATTGAGCAAGCGTGGTGATTACACTCAGTCCTTCTCTTTATGAGAGTAGACCTGTGTCCAGCAGTGGGGCGATAAAAAGGTTGATGATGACGAGGAATTCGATTTAGTAGTTCCTGAGATTGGCGCATTCAAATAAACCAACTCTTCAGCTCTAAAATAATAGTATAGTTTTTACCGATGGTAGTGGTTTGTGGTGTTGGTTGTGGTGCTATTAGCCGGTTGCCACCAAACCTCTACCTACCTGTCCTGATCAGGTGGTGGATAGCTTACCCAGTCTTTGGTGCAATGCCTCCCATGTTCAGACTTCCTGACATGTAGCACCTTCCAGCCATGGCAGCTGCGAATGTATAACAGCGGGTGCCAGTGAAGCCACCTCTTCTGATCGACTCCCCGAAGTAATGGAAAGACCTGGAATGAACAGCAGAATTGGGTGAATAATAAATGGGTTATTTAAGCGAAAACTTCAATAATGTGTGTGTGTGAGGGTGCGTGTGCACATGCATGTGTGTGTCTGTGTGTGTGTGAGGGTGCGTGTGTGTGAGCATGTGTGTGGGTGTGTGTGTGGGGGTTTGTGTGTGTGTGGGTGTCTGTATGTGTGTGGGTGTCTGTATGTGTGTGGGTGTCTGTATGTGTGTGGGGGTGTGTGTGTGTGTGTGTGTGTGTGTGTGTGTGTGTGTGTGTGTGGGGGTGTGTGTGTGTGTGTGTGAGTGTGTGTGTGTGTTTGTGTGTGTGTGTGTGTGTGTGTGTGTTTGTGTGTGTGTGTGTGTGTTCTTGGAATATATACTATATATATTACATATACATCCATTTTGAGAAGACATGATGAAGTTGCTGTCGATATGTTTGTAAATTTTAGCTTTCAAAATGGATATAAGAACTTTTTAGACCGTCTTCTTCTTTTTCAGCCTATAGAGGTCCACTGCTGGACAAAGGCCTCCCTCAAGTCTTTCATTGCTTTGGGGGGGTTGGCCAAACTCCCCACGTTTGTCCGTTGGGTTGGGGATAGCAGTAATTTGATATTCCATAGGAAAAGCGCTGCTGCCCGCTTCCCTTGTGAGAGTTCCCTTAGTCGCCTCTTACGACACCCATGTGAGGATTTCTAAGCCCAGTACCACGCGGAATCGGCCTATAATTTTTGGCCTGTAGTTCCGCCAATTCAATTAGGCTCTTACCTATTAAGACCTTACCTATTAGAGTCACACTCCTGACTAATGCATCCTGGCATATCAACACCACCATTTGGATAGAAGTCTGAATCCGCCAAAGGAGCCAAGTAGCCGAGCAGTCCAGCGTTAGTATGGATAACTTCGGTATACACAGCATCGGTAGCCCGGAACTTGTCATCATTGGTTACCCAGCCAGCGAACGCGGGATCCAGGCCTGGAAATAAAAGTCATCACACATCACCAAATAAAATATGAAATTTTATATAATCTTTTGTTCTTCTAATTCTGAAATAATCTTTTTTTTTCCGCGAATTAATTCCAACTTCCCCAAAGTTTGGTAATTTTTAAAAAAGTGACAAACTATTTTAGACAGTATTATTATGAGAAAAGCGACCACGTGCCGCGTGCCCTGTCCCCCTTCACCCGCGCATGTGTGCCTAACGCGTTGCATACCGCACATGTATTAAGTTACTTCGCTTTTTCGAAATAATATTTTTTGTAGCGGGTTTTTTTTTAAGTTTAGCCCGGCTTTGTGGGCATTATTAGAATCAGTTAACGATACCTAACAATACCTTCACGGATCGGACAGGGTTTTCTTTACATATTTTATATACCTATAATACATAATACAATACAATATGTCATACAATACAAAAACACAATATGTTAATATATCATACATAAACAATATGTAAAGAAAACCCTGTCCGACCCATAAGGATAATAAAGGTTAGGTAAACACTTGACCAAATATAATATAAAATTTTACGTAATCATCATAGTAACAATACTAATGAATTTTGAAATAATCCTTTTCTCCCGGAAATTAATTCCAATTTCCCCGAAATTTGGTAATTTTTAAAAAAGTGACAACACTGGTATTATTATATGCGAATAGCGACGCGACCACGTAGGTGCCGCGTGCCCTGCCCCCCCCTGCCCGCGGAATGGTGTTGTTTACCGCACATGTATTAAGTTACCTCTTGTTGCGAAATAATATTTATTTTTTTAGGGGGATTTTTTTTTAAGTTTTGCCTGTCTTTGTGGGCATTAGTAGAATCAGTTATCGATACTTATCAATGCCTTCACGGATCGGACAGGGTTTTCTTTACATATTGTATACATTCGTGTAAAGAACTGCCTTTTGTGTGTGAATAAAACCTTTCACTAACAACTGTTTCTGGTTTCTTCGTGCAAGAATCGATGACGTCAGCACCTTCTCTACCCTTTGTTTGAAAAATCGGACCGAAACCGTCCAAAATATAAATATAATTTACCTGTGATATAGGCGACCTGTCCTTGCAGATGTCTGCCAATAATACCAGCCTGATGCGCCCCAAGATTATGGCCCACGATGTGATAGTTAGCAAGAGTGGACCCACTGACATTGTTGAGCCAAGTTATAAATCTTGCTACTGATTCACCTGAGGAGAGAAAGAGGGAGTATTTATGCTGGCACTGATCATAACTTTTGAGAATCCCGACTCGTTCAGTGTGGTTACTATGAGTTTTCATTACAAAACTCGATCATACGCATCAACCGCGTTCGGCGCTCTCTTTGGTTGAGACTTCCAGCGACATAAACTAATGGACATGTGCGGTAATCGGACTGTATTTACGGTATTTCCTACATACGTACATACAGTAAAATGTATGATGACGCAGCAAGGGTGTGGGTCTCTTAGCTGCCTCATCATACATTTTACATGTGGAATCGGTCCGTATGTACGTATTGTTACGGGCTAGGGGTACTTAAACGCCGGTTAAGGGTTACGAAGTTTATTGGCAACGAAGGTACAGTCGATTGTAGGCAATGACAAGTAGAACGTAGCTGATGTCGCACCGAAGTCTTCTCTTACGTCCACGAAGTCCGTGTCGTAATCACACAATAACAGTACAGATGTTACTTCACGTAGTACTCACAGTTCTCTTTACAGTTGTCGCAGTAGGTATTCTTTAAGATCGCTTCTTAACTGTCGCTGTTTTCGTATCGCTAGTCGAGTGTAGACTGACTCCGCGTCGGCGTGACAGTGCTATATATAGTCCAGCTGATCGAACATTCCAGATTCCTCTAGACGTAATAATAATAGCACATAACTTCGAGGTCACTCGGAGGTACCTACGGTAATTCCCGGAAACGGGTTTCTAGATATTTCGATGTCGACACTTTGTTGACAAAACTGTTGAGACCTGTACCATTCGATAGGCCGTCCTAAGTCTAGTTATGCGTTTTATTATTGTACCTAGAAAATGTCTAGATCTGGAGGAATAGGGCTGAAAAGTGATACACTGCATGTCACGCGATATTGAACCTTATGCCATCGACATAAGGTCCATTCGTAACATTGCCCCCTTCTTAGTCATGCTCGTCCCGAGCATGATTTGATCCATAATAGCGAGCTAGGCGGTCTACGTGTACGATTTTCAGCTTCCCTCTAGGTCCTTTCTTAATCCGGTAGGTGACATCGTTTATTCTGGTTACTATCGTGTACGGACCCTCCCATTTGGCTTGGAACTTTGGACTCTTTCCTTTTCTTCTAATGGGATTATGTAACCATACCAAAGTTCCCTCTTCGAATCCGGGCACGTTGGCTTTGCGGTCGTATCGGATCTTCATTTTCTCACTGGTTTTCAGACCATTCTCTCTCACTAGCTCATGTATTCCATCTAATTTACGCCGCAGGTCGGCCACATAGTCGACGGCTAGGATAGGAGTATCGGGAGGTGTTCCGGTTAGTGCATCTATGGGTAGTCTAATTTCTCGGCCAAAGTTGACTTTCGCCGGTGTGCAGTTTGTGCTATCATGTGTTGCTGAGCGGTATGACATTAAAAAGAGTGGAATGTATTGGTCCCAATCCCTTTGGTGTTCTTCCACTACTTTGGCCAAATGATTCTCCAACGTCTGATTGAATCTTTCGACCATTCCATCTGACGGTGTTGTACGAGTTTTATGTATCCCGAGTAGTTGGCAAACCTCTTGAAATAGTGAAGACTCGAAGTTTCTACCCTGGTCAGAGTGTAACTCCAAGGGAACGCCAAATCGACAGAACACCTCGTGAACTAGCCTTTTGGCGACTGTATGAGCTTCCTGGTTAGGTACTGCAAAAGCTTCTGGCCATTTGCTGAAATAGTCTTGCATGACGATGATATACCTATTCCCTTCTTCAGTAACAGGGAATGGCCCAGCTATATCGACAGCAACTCTTTCCAATGGTGCACCAACATTGTACACTTTCAGCCGACCTCTGGCTCTCGTTTGCGGTCCCTTTACTGAGGAGCAAGCTACGCATTTTCTACACCAGTCCTCTACGTCTTCGCGGCAATGCACCCAGTAGAATCTTTTCCTTACCTTCTCCAGGGTTTTCTTTACTCCTAGATGTCCTCCGGATACTCCGTCGTGCACCTGTCTTAGCACTGACGCGACTTTATCGCAGGGGACAACTATCTGTAAGGTGACCTCCTGTCCACTGGGTGATTCCCATTGCCTCTTGAGAACTCCATTATCAATTATCAGGCTGTCCCACTGAGCCCAGTAACTTTTTACTGTTGGGCTAAGCGCTGATATTTCACTCCAAGTGGGCCTTTGGCCACGTTTCTTCCATTCAATTACTGTCCTCAGATCACCGTCCTCTTTCTGTGCGTTTCTCATTGCTTGATTATTCCAGTCTTCATCCAAAGCGTTCACCTGGATAATCCGTATGTTCTCTTCTTGTTTGTCACAATGTCGGCCCTTACTTCCTGAAGTAACCTGGCGACGGTGGTCCTTTTGTCTTGCCTTTTTCTCGAGGCGCTTCTTCTTACGCGCCTCGTCCTCGACTTCCTTGTCCCGCCTTGCGTCTGCGTCACTCCACGACCTTCCGCGCGACCGCTCGTGCTCGTGTTCTTGCTCGCCGAGACGTTCGTGTTCCCGGTCTCGGTCTCGCTCCCGGTCCTTGACGCGTTCCCGCTCTCGTTCAGCGTGTCGCTCGCGGTGCCCGCTCCGATCGCTCCGCTCGCGCCACTCGACTCGCTCGCATGGGCGCTCGGGCTCGACCTTCGCATCGCGCTTGCGCCACTCCATCACCGCGGCCTCCTTACGTGACCAAGAAGTTCTTCTTCCCTTAGCCTTCCTGGGACAATCAATTCGAATGTGCCCCTTTTCGCCGCACTCATAGCAAGTTGGTCCTCGTCGGGCTTTTATATGTGCGGTCACTTCTCGAATACGGTCGTGTTGTGGGCCATCTTGACGTACAGCTTCCACCTCCAGGGCATGCGTCAAAGCTGCCTTCAGGGTCTGATGGTGACCCAGACGTACTGCAGCCCTGACTTCTGCATCTCGAATCCCATCGGTAAATAATCGTAGAGTAGTAGCGCCAATCAATCCCGGTGTTGATGCATACGCCTTCCGAACCATACGTTCTATTTCCGTGGCCCATTGTTGCAAACCCTCGCTGCTCTTCTGTATGCGTTCGCGGAGTTGAGCCCTGTAGACATGTTCCAGGTGTTTCTCTCCATATCTAGTCTCCAACGCTTCTAATAGACAGGCTAGGGTATTGCAATCGCCGGAAATATTCTCGAGGATTCGTACGGCATCACCACGCAAAGCAAGCATAAGGGCGGTTACGGCTTGATCGTCGTCCCAATTGTTGCCTTTTGCGACCTTTTCAAACTGTAGACGGAAGGCCACCCATGACGTTGTTCCGTCAAAATGAGGTACCTTGAAAGTCGGCAAAGCACTGGGTACCGGTACCACACCTTTAATAACTCCTTTTTGTACCTTCTCCTGCAAAAATTCTACTTCCTTCCCAAACTCCATGATGGTATTGTCTAATTTATCGAAACGCGCATCATATTTGTCTATACGAGCGTCTTGCTGGTCTATGCGCGTATCTTGCTGGTCCATACGGGCATCTTGTTGTGCTGTTTTTATTTTAAGTTCGTTGACCTCTTCTTTGGTTTTTTTCCATTTTTCATTTAATTCTAATACCAGCTGCTGGGATTCCTTTATTTGTGCCTGGGTTACCGCCTGAGATTGTTGTATCTGTGCCTGGATTTCTGCCTGGGATTTTGCCTGAGATTGTTGTATTTGTGCCTGGATTTCTGCCTGGGATTTTGCCTGAGATTGTTGTATTTGTGCCTGGATTTCTGCCTGGGATTTTGCCTGGGATTCTGCCACACTTTTAATCTGTGCCTGGGTTGCTGCCTGGGACTCTGCCATACTTTTTATTTGCACCGTCAAATGGGCCAGCAACGCCGATAAATCGCATCCACTGCTTCCGGGAATAGTAGTGGTAGTAGGCGCACTAATAGGTGTTACGACGGCCGCTTCTGTTTCGGGTGCAGGGACACCAAGCGATTCTTCCTCTTGACGCGCCAAATCCATCGCTGCTTGTCGTCGCGTGCGAACTCTTTCGTCTTCCCTTGGCGTGACCGGCATGCCGCTTCTGACACCAATTGTTACGGGCTAGGGGTACTAAAACGCCGGTTAAGGGTTACGAAGTTTATTAGCAACGAAGGTACAGTCGATTGTAGGCAATGACAAGTAGAACGTAGCTGATGTCGCACCGAAGTCTTCTCTTACGTCCACGAAGTCCGTGTCGTAATCACACAATAACAGTACAGATGTTACTTCACGTAGTACTCACAGTTCTCTTTACAGTTGTCGCAGTAGGTATTCTTTAAGATCGCTTCTTAACTGTCGCTGTTTTCGTATCGCTAGTCGAGTGTAGACTGACTCCGCGTCGGCGTGACAGTGCTATATATAGTCCAGCTGATCGAACATTCCAGATTCCTCTAGACGTAATAATAATAGCACATAACTTCGAGGTCACTCGGAAGTACCTACGGTAATTCCCGGAAACGGGTTTCTAGATATTTCGATGTCGACACTTTGTTGACAAAACTGTTGAGACCTGTACCATTCGATAGGCCGTCCTAAGTCTAGTTATGCGTTTTATTATTGTACCTAGAAAATGTCTAGATCTGGAGGAATAGGGCTGAAAAGTGATACACTGCATGTCACGCGATATTGAACCTTATGCCATCGACATAAGGTCCATTCGTAACAGTATTTATATATTGAAGTACGGTATTTCCCACACAATTTCTGGTTGCAGAGTGTAGTTCCATAGCTATTATTCATTGAAAGAAAAAGAGGAAACGAAGTTTCGTCTATCTTTATCTGTCTCAAAATCATCAATCATCTATAAAGAAAGAGATAGTGCTAGACCGAAAGCATAGGCAATCTCTCCCACTCTTTTCAAACGAAACAATTACTGCAGATTATACGCGTACGGCATGTCCATTAGTATATGTCTATGAAGAGTTCTTACAACCTTGAAGTGGGCCAATCGGTGAGTCAAACGCGCTCGATATCGAAAACTCATGGTAAACACACTGAGCCCTAAATTACTTTGACAACTTATCACTGATCTCTAATATATATACATATATTACAATTATTACGGTGTACTAAATATACTATTCGAAATGACAGTTAATTTTTGTGCCGATTCAAAGCGCCCCGCCCGAGCGTCTCGAGTAAGCTGGCTGAGTAAAAGACTTCCTGACTGAACGGTCCCTCCGAGTTGCTGTCGACGGATGCTCATCGGAGCCCATGTCGACCCATGCCGGTGTTCCTCAGGGGTCTGTTAGAGAACAGACCCCTGAGGAACACCGACAGGGGTCGACATGGGCTGCAACTCTGTTCCTGCTGCATATTAACGATCTGCTGATGCCCGGTATCTATGGGTATGCAGATGACAGCACAGTTATGGAGAGATACCTGCTGGAAGCTCGGGCTAGTAAGGAATCAATCCGGTCCAAAAGAGAGGCTATGGTAGAGCGTACGAGTGCTGCACTACAGGCAGTCTCCGAATGGGACAAAGCCAATCTTGTAGCATTCAATGCCGCCAAAACACAGGCGTGTATTTTCACCGTCAAAAGGAGCGCGTTCACTTTAGCTTTTACTTTTCAGAATGTATCCTTGGAGTGCACCGACCGCCTTCAGCTTTTGGTAGTTGAGATTTGATTTCCTTGAACCTAAACTTTGGCGGTTCATTGGGTCCAAGGCCAAGGTGGCTGCTAGAAAACTTGGCGTCATCGCAAAGGTCCGGCGGTACTTCACTCCAAGGCAGCTTCTAATGTTGTACAAAGCACAGGTCCACTCGTGTGTGGAGTACTGCAGCCACATTTGGGCTGGTGCTGCGAAATGTCACCTGACTACTTTGGATTCAATGGAGAGGCGTGCGAAGAGGCTGATAGGTGACCTAGATTTAACTCGAAACGATCTCCAAAGCCTGGAGTACAGGCGTAGAGTAGCCAGCCTACAACAAGGGAATTGCACGATTTAATTCCTCCATCTTCGTTCTGAAGTTGCAGAATGGGATTATTGCATAGTATTTTTTCTAGTGTAATTTCATTTGTCGTATGCCAAATTACTATCTTGCTGATACTAAACTTAAAATACCAGCTTCTCAATTATGAGTGTGCGGGTGCGATTCTAGGTCAGGCAAGTACCAATGTAACTTTTCTAAGTTATATGTATGTTGAATATCTCCTCTCATCATCATCATCTCAGCGTAGAATCCCGGTCGCATCCGCGGCTTTCGCGTTGGAGCCCGGGGTCCGCTTTCCTACTAATACGCCTCCATTTCGCACGATCTCTGGCATCCCGTGGTGTGAGATTGTTGGCACGCATGTCATCTCTTACAACGTCAAGCCAGCACTTCTTTGGTCTACCTCGCTTGTTCCCGCCCGGTGGAGGCGCCATGGCAAGACATGTGTTTACGTAAGACGTGATCGTACCAGCGCAGGCGACTCTCTTGCAGTTTGTCTGCTATGTCACGGACACGGAGACTGCCACGGAATATCTCCTCCGATTTTGGTATTTATCGACGGTGAGCACTGCCGAAAAACTTAAGGTAGACCGAAACGCAGCGATACCCCCGGGGCTATTCGCTGTCAAACGACTAAGCTAGCAAGTCATGGCCACGTTGTTTACGGGTTACCAAATTTAAGCATTTAAAGTTACCCCCGGGAGGATTTAGGCCTCAAAACACAGGCTTTTCTCGGTGGTAGGCAACAACATCAGCCGCCGGCATAAGTTACCACCCACCAGACAAAGTCTTGCCGCCAAGCGATTCGTCGTGTTCCGGCATGATGTCTGGTGAAGCCGTACGGTGGACGGGTCTGAGTAGTTGTGTTGCGATGTGTGCCGGGTACGATGTGCCTAATGTTGTTGTGTCGGGAGTTCGGTCGTGGAGGGTCTCCAGATCATCCTCTTTCGCAGCATCGCTGGTCGTGTTGTTGGGTTAA